>JABASC010000110.1:0-66519 GCA_019776185.1 Plutomurus gul | reverse complement strand
GGCCGGGGGTCTGGGGGGCAGAGCCCCCCAGGAACGCTCCTGTGCACACTGTTATCTTATTATTTCATTCATTCCATCATTGTTAGGAAAACTTAAAAGGAAAACTTCCTTTGCACAAGTTCTAATTTCATTATTATTTGCAACACTTTTCACCAATTTTCTACAGTTGCAACACTTCTTTTGGCCCAAATACCAATTTGCACAAACAATGACATACACCATTGAAATCAGCCTAAAACACTGAGTCGATTGACATATCACACAAATGAATTTGTTAGGGGCCTGTTATAGGTTTGTTCCGTACAATCAGTAAAGGTTTTACTACTATTCGCATTAACCGAATCGGCCCACAGGTATATTCGCGGAGGCCTGTACCGATGCCCACATATAGTGTATAGTCTTCGGTCCGGTGAAGCAACGGGGAAAAGAGGTTAATTCTTATAATATTTGAAAAAGGTTATTGATTTAGATTTGCTTGCTCGTATGTCTTGTATGTACCAAATTTTATTTGAAATAAGTGCTCTCGTAAAGCACCAATATTGACATATTTTTACCTTCTCTCCTATTCACCTTTAATTTTACTATGTTCTGTTCTACCTACTACCTACAATGTTGAATTTGTTCAATTTAGAGTTTCTATTTTGGCATCGATATTCATTTCTTGGTCTTTCACAAATATTGGATCTATCAGAGATGGCTGCTGTAGTTATTCCTGCATCTGGAAGACATACTGCTACTGTAAGAGTTTACATTTGTTTTATAGTGTATTTTTGTGATCTGAATCTGAGTCGAGTTTGACATTTCCACATATCTTTAATATTAGGTGATTTTTCTTCACGGACTGGGAGATACTGGGTAAAGACCAATACTAAAATCAATATTAGTTGAGTTAAGTATGTACTGTAGTACTGCACGACAATCATTGTTGGCCAATTGCGTAAAAGTAATTTGAGGCAAATGTACAGCTTATCTAATTAAATTACAATTGTAATTTCGAAGTTTCAGTGTATTGTAATTAGTAATTTGGAGTCATGTAATTTTACATATTACATGGCCAAATTACATGAAAGTAATTTGTAATTTCACAGAAATGTGGGCCTAGGCAATTTAATTGCAATTATTGTAATTTCGAACTTTCAATGTGACTTAGTAATTTAGAGTCATATCATTTGGTCATCTGTGGCTACTTACCTTTTGTTATTTTGATAAAGACATGGATGGGCGAGCTCCCTGGCTGCAATCAAGCCACCTCATGCGAAATTAATTTGTCCGACTGCGTAAGTTCGTAAATAACACAGAAAGAACTTATTGCATGCAATATTATAAAATCGTTTAACTCTAATCCTTCTGCCTGGCAGTCCATCTATTCCGGTTACTTTAAATGGGGGTATGCGCATGCCATCGTGGTTTGACCTGAAAGGACTGGGTATGCTTTCCTTTGGTTTAATACAATTTACCATTTAGTAGTAAAATTTTGGAGATGTTACGATAATTTTTTTAATAATCTTTGGAAAAAAGTCTGAATATACGTTTCCTTCACGGAATCTTCGATGCTCAGGTGTAGTGATCGAGCGTAATGTTGCATTGTGTCTTGTCAGAGCTGAACATTTTCTTGTTGAAATATTTTACAATATTTAACTAGTAACTGGTTAAATATTGGATAGGAACCGTACTGAGGAGCTGCACAGAGTGGCCAAATTGAAAATTTTGTCAGAAATGTCAACCTTCTCTGAGCGGCATGCATTAGTGAACACATTTCTAATACTCGGTCCAAAGGGTCTACTATTTATGCATGTAAGGGGCCATTTTGGAGAAAAACCATTAAAGTTCTCCAAATCAGCATAATTCATTACCACTATGCACTGGGTTTTAGAATTTTACATCCAAGTCTATTGTTTAGGCATGTCAGGGTACTTAAGAGGCCACTTTAGAGAAAAACCACAAAATTTTTCGAAATCAGCATAATTTATTACTCCAAGGGACTAGGTTTTAGAATTTTTCATATAAAGCTACATAGTGTGAATGTACGGATTAGTGCAGCTGTACGACATTCATTCGTATCCACATTTTATTCTATAACATAACCAACATTATTTCTTTACGAATGCAACATTATACTCTCGTCGACTCTTGATCAGTACAAGTACACCTGAGTATTAAAGGAAACGAATCCTCTGAGTATTTTTTACAAATATTATTTCATTTAATGCTTTTTAAATAACTTATCATATCATCTACAAAGTCCTACTAAATTGCATTTTTAAGCTTTTTTAGGTGTATAAACATTTATACACTATATTAATTAGCTGCCGACGCACCCGAAGACGAGGACGGCATCCACAAAGCTGCTGAAAGTATAAAGAAAATGATTCAGGACGAGGTGATTATATAAATAAAGGCTTTTATTATGACTTTGGATAATTATGTTGTGATATTATTTAAAGACCATTTGATTTATATTAAACGTATAGGTTAGCGCTGGTATTCCCTACAACAGAATAGTTATTGGAGGATTTAGTCAAGGAGGCGCCTTATCCCTCTTCACTGGTTTAATTATACATAGATATCTTTGTTATATTATATTATCAGTTTTTGAAGGGAATTTTAGCCATGGACAAATTCTATACTAAAATTCTCAATCCTTTTCCTGTTTCTGTATATTTAAATTTTCCTTTAGGTTTAACTCTTTCAAATCAATTAGCGGGAGTGGTGGCTTTATCTTCGTGGCTGCCACTGCATAAACATTTTCCATGGGGTGGAATTCAGCAACCAGCAGGTAGAACCATTGGAGATGATTTTATTAATGTCGTTAGTAACTACTCTCGCTTTATTATAATTGGGGTTTTGTGTGTGAAAGCCATTTAATTAATATTTGTGCTGAGATTCCTGCTGGACTATATCCACCCAAGTTAGGGGAACGTGAATACCTCTAATTGTGCTGCCCCACTGTCAGAGGCGGATCTGGGGATGGGGGGGGGCCAAGGATGCGGTCGTCTCCTGAAAGAGATATTTAATTATTTAATAGGGAAAAGTAAAGCTAAATGCGAAAAATGCCCTTTCTCACTTATAACGTGAACCCTCCGAAAATTTTGCGGCACTGCTTGTGTGTTGGTCTCTCTCTCTGAAAATTTTCTATATCCGCCTCTGTCCACAGTAAGGCTAATAATGAGCCCGTTCGGTGACGGCCCCTTATGCTTAAGGGCACAGCGTCAGCCCCCAGCAGTTCAATTTAAGACGTGGCATAAATAGATACGAAATATCATAAACGATGGGGAAATGTAATTTTTGGTGGGAAAGATTTTTGTATTTGATTTGACTCTTTGTTCTTGGGAAAGCACTAGCTCTACAGTTTTTTATATCCCTGCACAAGCTGTTTCCAAATCCGTGATGCATTCTTTCGAGACGAATTCAGGTTTTACGGATAATTTGTCTCGGCAGGATTAGTAGGATGCCAGTGAGAACTCGCATGTATAATCAATCGGAAGACATGAGATATTTTTCATCATATTTATACACAAGTTCAATATTATTCAAGTTCACATGTGAAAAAAAGAATATAGAATCAGTCACAAGGAGCAATTTGGCAAAGTAATAATTCATTATAGTTTTTATTTATTAGGAATATAGCACGAGTTCTCAATTTGCGTGATACGAATTCTCCTTTGCCTTTTTTGCGAATCCTCAGAAGACAAATTCGTCGGAAATCTTCAAAGTTATAAGTCTGACGTGTTTTACTAGTAGACTTTTGTTGAGACCTAATTTGTGCAAGCTCTAATTCAGGTGTCATACATCTTAGAAGCTTCTCGCTTAGCAATCTGAGCTTCTTCTTAGGGAACACCATTTGGCTAAACAGTAGGGGATTGAGTTTCCTTTCTTTCACATGTTAATTAAGCTCCTCCTATTACCCCCTTCCCATCCTTTCTATGTTAACTAACGATTTCTGGACTAGGCAATTGCCTAATGCGCTGTGATGAAATTAACTAGCATCACATTAAATAAAATGTGCAAGCACAAAAAATAATAATAATAGAATACACATTATATTACAGAAATATCCGCAAAATGAAAGTTGCTGACTGTTTCGTTACAATAAAAATAAACATTGTATTGTATTTATTTATTTCGAGAAGGGTCACAGGATAGTTTTTTAAACTGAAATACACAACCATGAGTACAACAAGATGAAAGTTTCACAGACAACTTAGCATAGGCTTATTTAAACTTGACTTATTTAACAAAGCTTTTCTCATCTTTTTCTACCTTTTCATACAACGAATTCAAAGCTTTCACAATTTTAGGAATAGTCGAATTTCCGCACCTTTTTTTCACTTGTAAGTTTATAGGTTTTAGCGGAGTGTTTGCTATGCCTCGTTACCCTTTTGAGTGTTATCTTAAACATGGAAATAAATAACTTTAATAAATGCAAATGAAAACACAGATGTTTTTTTTCTAAAGTTTTGCAGTGCCACGGGGATTCTGACCCGCTTGTACCCTTTTCTTTCGGGTTCTTGACATCACAGGTGCTGAAATCGAAACTTGCCAGACACACACTGAAATCCTACCCCGGGTTGATGCATTCGTCCTGCGAAGCTGAAATGGACGATGTTAAAAGTTTTCTCAATGAGATATTACCGATTGTTTAAATATGCTGGCATCTGAATTCGTCTAAAATTCTTAAACATTCTTTCGATGCTTTCCTACTTACTGTATGTGAAATTGTAAATTGAGAGATTTATGAAATATGAGATCCAGAGATCTAATATCTAATATGTTGTTGAAATCAATGAATGTAAGTGTGACTGCGTATACACGATATGTACCCCATTATGCGTTTTAACACCATCACCTATTTAACTTATTAAAGCAATTAGTAATGGAGTTTGATGTATGCTTCACGGTACTCTTGAAATTAGCTGTTCTGTTACTGTGCTGTTGTTACTTATAGTTCCTAAACTGATTTATATCGTTGTAAATTGTACGTTAAACGATTAGCCCTAAATACAAATAGAAGATTAAAATCGTGTGAAAAAATTTAAAAGACAAATAAAATATACTGTTAGAAGTGAGACGGAGCACTAGTATCTTACTACAGTAGTAAAAGTGTAAGAAGCTTAACGGTGGAAATCCAAGTAAATATGAAATAAAACACAAAAAAGTAAAAATCAATTGTGTTAAAACCTTCGACACGGCCAAGTCAACAAGGCTTGGAAGGGGAAAACAGAATACACAGACAAAGGAGATGATGAATGGTAATTCTAAATAAATAAAAGGGGTCTTTTTGCCTGCTTTGTGCTACAAAAGTAATATCACCCGCAGATAACGTTATTTCTGTCTGAATAGACTTCATCAGTGCGGTTCCTAACAGAAATTGATTGATTATTGTTAATTATTCGGCCAGAAATTGAATTCAGCTGAAATAATTTGTGAGAATAATCATAGTCCGGCAAACTGTCTGGAATTCGATGAATATCTCACATTCCAGCTAAGAAACAAAATCAAGCCAATTCTAAAATGTTAACAAAATAATTTTTATCAACTTGTTCGACTTGTTGATGATTACTGATCATGCACCTATACATTGGATGATAATTGATAAAGGATTTAATTTTGTTTAGGATGTGAAAACTTTGCCTTAGAGATAGATATCAATGCTTAGATGTCAGTGTTCATACCTTGCTTTTATGTACGAAAATTCGAACAATGAATCTGTGTTTATTTTTAATTTACTGGACGGGTCCTTGTGAGCTAAGAACCAATACCTAGAATTGGATAATTATTCGTCTGTGAGAAGTGAACTACAATCCACGAAAGTAAGGTGAGTTGATTAACCCAATGTTATCTATTAGTGGCATAAATTCGCAAGCAAACGGAATAAACTCACAATCAGTGGTGGTAAGACCAAGATTCATCCGTGAGTGAGTGAAGTACTCGTTAGGTTAGGGAATATCCACATATTACGTAACGCGGCTGGGGAGGGTGGGGGTTTGCCCTTGCGTTACAGGGATATACTTATAACATTGTGGCTCCGCCCATTTTGCGTGACATGGGGAAGGGTGGGGGTCTATGAATTGACTATTTTGCTTTACGTAATATGTATACACTCCCTTAGCAAACGAACTAGATTCATCCATGGTTTGGTTACCATCTGAATCTAATCTAGGTAACGTACGTATGAGTGAAATTGTTTAATTATGAATGAACGCAAAAAATTTATAATAATTCGTTGTATTTAATATAAAAAGATAAATATAAATTGTTTTCCGTGTCCGTCTCATTGAAGGTTGGCAAAAGGGCAAGAGAGTAACTTTAGGAGAAAATTGACTTTTGCACATGGATCGTAGTTTCGTAGTATCGTAGTATCGTAGTAGTAGTAGTAGTACTTTGAGTGAAAATCAGAATTCACACGATATTGGAACGAAACTAGATTAATTCTGATGACAAAATAAGGGGGGTGGGGGTAGTTCCGATGTCGTCAATTTGTCATCGACGGGAGGAAGGAGGGTGGTGCCAGCTTGCCAGCACCAGAATGCAGAATGTGCTTTTCTTCCCGGTAATCAAAAAAGCGGACCCGCGTCGGATGAGCACAATTATCCACATGTATTCAAAGTGTAGGTATCGGATAAACACATAACTTAACTGCGTGCATATTTTGCTGTTTTTAGTAAATACATATACGCATATATATATTTACTAAAGAGTCCGGCCCCGGACTCTGACTATAATGGTTGAGTCAAGTAAGTGTCTCTTGTTGTCTGTAAGGTTGTAGGTTTTTTTATGGAAGGATATTAATAATATGTGGGGATATTACACCATTTCATCTCCTCCCCCGATAAGCTGCCGTAAAAAATTCGGATGGAGACATGTAGTGAGGAATGGTTGCGCGGCTCGAGAGATTAAATGCTGCCAAATATGCATAACATGATTAATGTGTGCGATTATGTAATCTGTGTTTACCATTGAATTACAAAAAATAATAATGATTGTGGACCCTGAGTTCTCAAACATTCGAGGGCAAACTAAACCGATATTTATGGATGCTACACGATAACATAATTTGCAACAGAAATCTTAGCAAACAAAGTAAATAGCATGATTTAGTCACACACGGGTTAAATAATGAAATGTTCACAACATCAGTATAGTATGATGATACCATATCGTTTGCAGCAGGTATTTTACTACTACTGTTTATTTAAATGGTCAGACATTTTATATACAAAATGGAAGTTTAAAATATACTATAAACTATATTAACGTTTAATGATAATGGTACTTTATATATGTACTTTCTAGAACGTTTGGAGGTTTAGCCCAAAATAGATATCTGTTTTCAAAGTGTAGGAGGTAACTGAATTAACATCTACAAAAGGCAATTCGATTCGTAAAACAATTAAATCTTGCCCCTGTCACTTCCAAAAATACATATTTGTATTTATTGTGAAACGAAAACACTTATTTTTGTTGTAAATTTAATTGAAACATTTAGTCTTATTTAATACACATTTTTTTAAATAAAAATAACTAACAATAAGCGCCTAACCCCATTTGTTTTATGCATGAATGATAACATATCTGGAATATTTCTGTAAAAAAAACATAATTAAAAATTAATGATAAATATATTTGACGTAACATAATAATAAAACGACAATCGAACAATAGAACTACATATAGGGGACCGGAAGAATAAAGAACCTGTAGATTTACCTGAACCTTTGCATATGAAATACTATTTCATCACAATTTCATTGAACATACTTTTTATCCAAAATCACTTTGTTTTGTTAAAGAATGTTTACGTATATTACTTTGTTTGAGGCACTTGAGTTTGAGTCAGTGATATATATACTGATATTAGTCTATTCATTTAATTTGTAAATACTACTTCAGAAAGAGAGGTAGCGGTTGTAGTTATACAGGCCTATTCAAATCATTGTCTATTGCTTTCGCCATACTTACAGTCAAAATTAGAAAGAGACCACTAGAGCGTTTGTCAGTCTTCACTCACTATAATTATCTATGGTAGATTATTGGGCGATGGCTGAAAATGTACGTAGTATTTAATTTGATTATCTTGAAGCATATTCTGTTTTAGCGTACATAACATACGAAGTCCATTAGTTTTATACAGTAGCTTTAGTGTGGATTTATTATTACCTTTACAAATAAAATTATTCGTGTAAACTCATGTGTTTTGTCTGTACTGTACAGGTAAATAAAGTGCAGTGCACTTCTGTCCTTGTTATTTCTAATCCAAATTTAATTGTTGAATATATATGTTAAATCCATCTTTTTACAATACAATATACACATTTAAACTGATTTAAATAAAGTGGCATCTGTGGTAGTACGTTGTTGGTCGAGTCAATATATGTAATACGAAAAAATTGGACAAATATTGCATCTATTTGTGGTGAACAATATTACGTTTTCTAACTAATAATAGTAACTAATTATTTTTTCTATGTTATGTTATCAATCTCTATAGATCTCTATGATCTCTATACAATATGTTGTAACAGTACAGTATAATGTGCTTTACATTTCATTGTGGTCATACAGCAATATTTCCTATTACAATCAAATTTTCTCTAAACGCTAAAATATCCGCCCAACACTGGTAAATATTGTACTCTACAGACGGATAATTTGTTATCAGTCTATCATCCTCAACATTCAACAATATGGTATTATTAACGTGTAGTCTTAACATTGCAGTCTAAACGATTTAGTATCAGTCTAATATTATTAGCAGTAAACAAACAACAATATTTTCAAAAAGTAACATCCGTCGTGTGCAGGCTGATTGTTAATAGAGTTCAGGTGGAAATGATACGCATTATTATTCTGTATTATTCTGCATGAGACCAGTTGCTTCAAGAAATACATCATCTTACATCTCTAAATATTATTTCTTTTATATGTAATTGTGCAGTACATGAAGATATAATTTTGCGCCTCCAGTCCTCTGCTGTAGTATCTGTATTCTGTATCTATTTTGCTATCTGTAAAACATAAATACATGACAACTAAATATCTATTGTGCTTATAATAGATATAAAAACAGAATTCATGAAATTTACCTGCATCTGTATAATTAGCTCGAAACAGGAGTAGGGGTGGACACCCGACGCTTCTTGATAGGAACTACCATGTTTAATGGAACATTTACACCATGGTCTTCTTCCATATCACAGATGTGGTTCGGTTTGGAATTTTTCCTTTTATTATGAGTTTGGTTGACACTTGGAATGTGTCTGCCGTCCGAGTTTGAGCCAGAACTGTTATTTGAATCTTCGTTCGATTCGTTTGAGCTTGTTCCGTTGGTGTGATGATGAGATAATGATAGAACGTGGTTATCAATTAAATTAGTAATTCCTCCATTCATTGGCAGTTTAGTTGAGTTTTCTCTTATCCACTTAGTCACATTACGAAAACTTATCTTAAATTTCCTCGCCACACCACGAGCATCACCTTTAACCTCCGGATCGTAGTTAAATGCATTTAAAACCATATCTTTTGAACATTCAGACTCAGACCCGTTGGAATTTGAATCAGGTGGTGATTTCTTTGCAGGTAGGACACTTTGTACAAAACTCTCCAAACCAGCCGTCGCCGACTCCAAATGCAACGAATGACCATTCGTGGGAAATATTGGTGTCGGAGTTACAGTCACAGAAGGATTCGGTGTTTGTACAAACGATCGGGGCTCTCCCGACATGTGGAATGAACCTTGGGCGTAATTAACAGGGCTATAAGAATCGTTGCTTCTTCTTCTAGTGGCTTTACCTCTGCTTCTATTATTACTTGCTGTAGTTGTAGTCAATTGGTTGCTGTAGTTGTACGTTGAAGAAGCGGTGGTAGTGAGATCGATTCCTTCATTGTTGGACGAAGTGATTTCTAACATAGACGTTGGATCCATGAACTCTTCCTCTGGTGGTCGAGTAATCGTGCACGGTTTCGCGTTCACAATGCCCTTCCTCTCAGCCGCAGTCCGGGGTCTCGTTGGAGCCTTCTTATTAGTGGTGCCTTGACTTTCTCTAGTGGCAGCCAAAGCAGCAGCCACAGTTCGAACTTTCCCATTGCTTCCAGGTGGTTTGGGTGATAAGAAAATGTGAGATTCGGCTTCGGATATTTTTCGACCGTTTGTACTACCCGTACTACTTCCACTGCTGTTAGAATGATTGTTCCCATTGCCGTTCGTATTGAATCCAGGAATTTGTAGGCCCACAGCAGCCGCGGCCGCAGCATGGGCCAGTGGATGGTACCATGGGGGAAGATTGGGGCTCTGTTCAGACATGTTTCCAAGACTGTTGGTCATATCTGGTGGGAAAACGGGCAAATTTAGTCCAGATTGTTGTAGCAGTTTTACGTATTCATTTTGTTGTCGGATGAGTTGCAGTGTTTGCTGTGTCATGTAGTCATTTGGAGAGGATGAGTTAGGAGATCTTCGGGAAGGTGGAGAATTGCCGCAGTTTGAATTGTTAGTGAGAACTCTTCTGGAGGGTGGGGGTAGTTTTGTGAGCGACACTGCATTTTTGCTAAGAGCTTTACGAAGAAGACTGAAATCTTCGTGAGGATACATTTCGCACAATTCGTCGACTAGAAATAATGGAACCAAGTTTGGATTACATGAGAGATCGAGCCCTCCACCACTGCTGCCGATGCCTGGACTCCGAAATGATTGACTTCCATTGGTCATGCTGGGCGGACTTGTTCTTGGAGAATGTCTCGAATTTTCTGCGTTATTGTTGGTATTAATGGAGGCAGACGCGGAGAGAGGCATTGATAAATGTCCCAAGAGAAGAGGATTTGTGTTTATTTGTAGACTTGGACCCATAAGTCTGGAAGAGGCATTATTAGAAGACAAGCCAAAGTCTTTGCTCAGGTTACGCGTGTTGGCAGCGAATGCAGAAGGGGTTGAGGTGAGGATAGATGTTGGAGCTGAAGGAGCAGACAGTGAATGCGAGTGTGAGGTAGGACGACGAGAAGAATGAGGTGGTGTTCTACCATTTGTATTACCACCTCGGCCTTTTCCTCTGTTGCGGATCATGCTAGTGCTAGACTTTGTTGCGGGTGTTGGGGCTGTTCGAGCTTCGCTTGCAGGCTCAGGTGAATTGTGGAAGGATGCTGCTGATGGTGGAACATGCACAGGCACTGAATGTGGTGGTTGCAGTAGTGCTTGCCTGAGATGCTTCGAAATCGATTTAGAGGGTGAACTTTCTTCGTCGTCTTGATCTCTGTGTTCATCGGACTGCTGTTCCTAAATGTAACACAAACAATGTTAAAAATTTGTTTTATGAAGCCAACTAATTAAATCACGCATTAATTTCTTTAGAAATTTCTCAATTCAACCAAACACAGTGCTAGATGTTCAAATTACAACTATACTGTAGTTTGATGTGATCAAATTAGTTTTCTATGTAATCAGACAAATCTATGAATAAGTTGAACGTTGCAGAGTGGGTGAGTTCTGGACTCATGAAATGATGAAACAAAAGGTAGTAAGGCATGACTCATCAATACGAAGAATTATGTCTATATATAAATTAGTTGTATGTATATTGTCGATTTATATACGTATGTGCTACCCCATGTATCTTAAATACACATAAGAACTCTTTTTAGCTGTTCTGTCTGTGTCCAACGTGAACTCGTATTTTGCCAACTAAGGGTAACTATGTATTCAACTCTTTAAAATGTGTGCACAATTTTCGGAATTTGACTATTCACCTTTTCGGTTTTATATGAGATAATTTATGATGTTCAATTTATACCTCGTGAGTCTCCTCTTATTCAACAAAATTGAGACATGGTCTACACAATGTATATGTAACATCTATATGGATATCAACAGATACAAATAAAATACAGTTAGATATCGTAACGCAGATCGCATTGAGCCAGGCAGGTGAACATATCATCGCCTGTTAGTATTTCAACATCTAACTAACGAAACGACAACGAATTGGTTGCAATAGTTGTAGCACAATGATGTAACTTTGTGATAGACTTTAAAAAACTGTACGTTTATTGACAAATTGTTTGGAGCAGCAGGTTTTAGCTTTGTGTGCGCCCTTATAAATAATAATATTGCTTGCAATAGCAATATCATTCTCCCCGATTGAATTCCATTGTATTTCTTACCTTTGTGGCTCTAGCACTTAGAGCAAGAGGCTCCCATCCGTTATAGTAAACCATATGAAACACTTTTTGTAACAATTCCGTATGATAAGTGAAATATATTGGCACTGAGAGGCAAACAACAGAGAACTTGTCACAAAATTACGTAGGAACTGGGCTTAACCTTGAAGCCTGGACTGTGTTTGATTATGAAGCGTTGAAACCCTTTTAGATGCGAAACCATACTGAAGGTATTCAGGGGTGGATGTACGTTGTTATAAGTAAGTGTGTATTATTTTTATGTGTGTACTTTTTGTAGGCTGCAGTGCAACTGAACTGACGAGTAAAAAACTAAAGTCAAGTCTTACTAGCGAGCTTGGACTTAGAAGGTTTCATTTTTTCAACCCTCACAGAGTCAAACTTTCAGTCCAAGTGCCCAGAGCAGTTTTTCTCAGTGAAGTTGTACGTGTTGGTACATATAGTGTTTTACTCACAGAGTGGTGGCTAGGCGCGTCAGATTATGTTTCTATGAGAGGATGCTGATAGCAAAGTACGTCAGTGTTCACTTTGCTCTCTCCAAAATATATCTATCTGGACAAAAAGTCAATGTAGTCAAGTTCAAGTCAGTCAGGTAGGGTTTACTTTTAAGTGTGCATTTCGCCGGCCGGAGGGTAAATAAATCCTCCAACTAAAAACCTCGCAACCATCCCTATCCTACCCTAATATTCCCTGTTATGCTGTAATACATTCTGTGCCTGCCCGTGGTGTGCCTTAAAAAGTTTCTACATGCAATAGCATTACATACACACACACACATAGCGCAGAGCAGAAAGGCTAAAACTCATAACAACATCACACACACAATACAACCTACCTTAAATTTTATGATTTCCCTATGAAAGGGGGAAGGATATGATGTGGTAAAAGAAGTGTAGAACGTCGTAGGATACTTTGCGTAGTGCGTGCGTATATAGAATGTGTATGCAAGTACTACTGCATTAAGTACAAGTCAGTGTGCAGTGCACAGCACAAACGCGCTATATATGTATAAAATAAACGAATTAGATGGAAAGGAATTATTCTTTTGGATTTAAACTGTGTATATTAGTGCAAGCTTTATGGGCTATACATAGATACAATTGCAACCTTTCCTCTGCTCTCTGTGTTTGACTAATCTTAAGACTCTACTACATGCAATAGAGACAGACGAACCTCTAATAAAACTCACTCCACTTTGTCATGTTTAGTAGAAACAATGAAAATTTGAAGGTTGAATTCGGGATAAGAATTTATCGTTTTTGCCTTTTGTACTACAAAGCCACAATTTTCTTATTGGTTCACTGTACGACTTTTCTTTTGGATGGTTCAAAAGTGAATGAAATGAGTATAATGGGGCTTACTTACCTTATCGTCTGCAAGCTGCTGGAGCCACTTCTGAACTTGTCTGCGATGAATATTAAACTTCCTTGCAGTTGCTCGCTGATTTCCTATGCATTCTGGATCGGTTGTGAACGCTTCCAGTACGTTTTGCTTGAACTCGAGTGTAAAATTACGTCGGGTTGCTGAAATTGCACCCCCACTTCTACCTCCACCCCCACCACTGCTGCCATTACTGAGGGATCCAGCAGGTGAGCCGGGCGAAAGGGTAGTACAGCTCGAATTCGGATTTGTCGAGTAATTTATCACTTCATTCACGTCTTCCGCTTCTGCCCCAGTCATATATTCTACCTTTTCCTCCTGGACGTACGTTTCTCGATTGCCTATTTCGATTTCCTTTTGCATCGACTGTTGTAGTAGTCCCGTATCACTACTGCCATTTGTAGAGTTTCTTTTCCTGCTCCTTGTTGTTGCTGTTGTTGCTGCCCTTCTGCCGTTTTTCTTCGGAGCCGCTCTCACTAATTGGGCGTTGGAGGAAAGTAGAATTTCTGCATTCGAAGAAAGGGCGGTTGGCGATACCAGCGAGGATGTTGATGCCACAATGACACTTTCCGACCGAGTAGGAGCTTGATGCAATGGAGAGGAGCCTCTCTTTGTCTTTAGCAAAGATGATGCCGATTTTTGTGATTGTAATGATCGCAAAGGTTTTTTGGCCTTCTTCCTAGATTTGCTTCTTGAATCTGTTGACGGCATCATCATCTTAATCGTGGCAACCTGCTTTTCTAAGAATTCCTGTTTCTGTAATGAAAATGAATACGATTAAGTAGCACAAAAATTAGTCACATATATATATCTTCATTATTTATGATTCTTAAATTCTATTTTATAGCTGAGTCAACTTCAAAGTCATTGTACAGCAGCAGCATATATTGCATGTATTATGTGTTGGTTTGCGTTATGTATGTTTTCATTGGTTGCTGCCAAGCGGCTTATCTCATTCACCTACTCTGCAGTCAGAAGAGAGTGGAAACATGAAATGGATAGCAATGCAACTTAATAGTAGTACAAAGACACTATTTCCATCTCTCCATTCCTTTCATTACAATCTAATAGAGTAAACAAAGCTGAAAAAGTAAATTGTACTTGCATTTATCCATACGAGTACCTACTACTACTGAATGATTGAATGTAGTTTGGTTGGTGGAAAATACTGACAGAACAAACGTATGTGCATGCTTGAGAGATATGTAATGCTCACAAATGTACACAGCAAATATTACAATCGTGGCTAAATAAAAGATAAACTTTGAGTTTTAAACGCACTTTTGACATTGAATTCAGAACTGTCAATAATAGAAAAATGCCGAATTTTGGTCACATTTGATGATGGCTGTGTAACAAGACCAAATAATCGTTTGTGGGTCTTGCCGTACTTACAAAACGAATCGGCTGTCGACGTAGGACGGAAAAAAGAGGAGAGCCACCTTTTTATATGTACCATAATTTATATACCCTTGAGAAGCGATATTACCCGACTTTCTTATATAGTGAATCATTGCACGTGCTATTATTATAATGTGCATCTGTACTGTATATGTGCAAGCAATATATTATTATTATTACTACGACGATATTACGACTGAAGATGTACTAGTGAGTGCACATAGTTATGATATTACTATATGACACGGTCAGTCTTCAAGTGGAGGCTGCAAACAAGATAATGAAATAATTCGTGTTTGTTTGCTCCATATTAGAGCAGCATCAAAATTTCAACTTTAATCTGAAGTAACTAGAAAGTGTGTAATAGTAATAGTGCACGGTTAGGTAGAAAGCTTGAAAGACGAATAAAAGCTGAAATTATAAATTGTAGGCTTTGCAGGTTATTTAGTGAACTACAGATGTAGACAGGTAGAACGGGTTTTATTACCCAGCATTATTATTCAACAATGCATTTTTTGTATGCTTTTTGGAATTGGTTTACCATAAGAAACTTCAATGATATTTCGAAATTGAGTATCGGTGGTGGTGGTTCATAAAGGATAACGAGTAATTCGATAAAACGGTAAAATAAAGATGTTTAGTAATTCATAAATTAACAAATACATTCTGAACAATCTAAATTGCTTTGTAAGTACAAAAAGGATAAAAAATTCAAGACTATTAAACAGATCTTAGAGATGGCCTTATGACACAAGTTTAGCTTCGAAGAAACCACTAATCAAAAGATTTTATGAGAAATCAGTTTTACCTTAATGAAACTAATTATTTTAAAAAAATTAACAGAACTTACGTGATCCATCATGGGTTTATTTTTATGTATTTGTAAAATAATATATTTAGCTAAATTGGACAGTTTGACAGAGTTGTCCCCTGGGTATCACTTAGAAAGGTCTTTGAACGAACGTTGTGAGAGAATGAAGATGGATGTATGCTAAAAGTTGATGGCGCCTGTTTATGCGTTTTGTAGTTTTAGCTTGCAACTTCCAGCAGATACACAGTGCAGTGCAAGCCGCAAGTGACTTGCTGTAATATGACCTTACTAAAGAAATAGCTGATAATGAAGCGTAGGTATGTAAAATCGGCACATGCAATTAAACAATGTAAATTACTTGTAACGCTAAGCATGGTGCACTGTACAATAATAGTTTGGAACAAGGCAGCAAACTGAATATTTATGCAGGGCTTGCAAATTGCATAGATTGTTATGGTTTGCATTAAATTTTCCTAGAAAGACCGACGTAGCAAACAACAATAAAGGTTCAATAAATTCCACGCTTTCTGGTTGTACATACTAATAGGATCCATCTATATATACTGATATCCTCATTGAAGGCAATTAGACAACATTGTTGCGTTAGGAATTAAATAGTGTAAATTAAATGTGCAAAAATTGTCGTTTACTGCTGAATGCAACTAAATGCCACCAATTTGTGTACATACCTGAATCCATACCGCAGTCGATGCTAAATTCAGTAGTTTGGATGCGCCCTCTAGATTTTGCATCTCCTTTAACTTTCACACCACTATTACACAGAATTAACAAAGCAACACTCACTTTTGATGAGTATTCTGCGAGAGTGTGAGTTTTTCAAAAAATTAGCTTTGATCTTACTTGTTTCGAGTATATCTGCTTTCATATACTTTCTGGATTTGTAGTGTCGTAGTTTCGTTTCACTACAACATTAAGATTTCTAAATTTCGCAATAAAATAGATTTAGCAAGGATTTAGCGATGGCTGTTTAGCAATCAAAGCAGATGAGACAGTATCATGTTCTGACTTTAGATTTACATGTAACTCGAATGCAAAAGTCGTAAAAGTTATCTTGTAACGTTATACGTATAAGAACAGTGGTAACTTATTGTTTCATTTCCATTACAACTATTAAACTAGAGTTTACACAAATTGGATCCCAAAATTAAGGAGAAACTGAATGGAAAATAAAACAGGATATTTAATACCTTCATGAACATTAACAGTGAACAATTCCGCAGCTGGAAAACCAAGAGATTGTTGTAGTATGTACAGTATTAAGTTACCGGATGTTCATAAGAATGCAATTTGAATGCGGGCAAAAATAATCGGTAGCGAGGCCATAGAAATATAAATTGATTGCAAGCAATGACGTTTTTGAACATTTGTAAAACGGCTAAATTGTGATTTACCTCCATTTTCAATGTTGTGCATGTAAATCTTCTTAAAAGAAGACTAACTGAATATTCAAGTCTTTTAGGACAGCGGAAATGTACTTTCGCCGAAATGTAAGTCGAAAAGTTGTGGTATCACAAAATTTAGGAAAAATAATTTGGGGGAAGCAGAGTGCAGAATCTAGAGGAAAGCTGTTACTATGTAATGCAAAGGGAAAGATGTTCCCTCAACGATAATGAGAAAAAGAACCCATTTTTTGGCTACCTATGACAGTATTATGTAATATGTATATGGACATTTAAGACCCAGTTAATTTATGTAATACGTCAGTAGTTCTGCAGTACCTAGTACGTACACACAGGCTCTCTTTTACATTCTTTCCCACTTTTTTTTATCAAAAAAGACACCTATTATCAGCAATTCTCGTCTCATACAAAACGAAATACTTCACCAAGCGTCAATCATACTGATGGCTATTACACATTTTCTACACGCAACCATACAAACTTAAGTAGTTGACATTTCGTGATGTTAATTAGTCAATATAACTTATAATATATAAGATATAATATTACTATACAGTATTATGTAGTATTCTGGTAAATTCTCCATGCACCATTTACAAGTCACCCTTATTAGCAAGGCAGTTTTTATCACAGACGAAATGTTTGAATCGTGATAGGGTTTATTTAAAGAACGGCAGATCTTCCGAAAAATAAAAATTGCTAAATAGTTAGTGCATGTAACTTACGTTTCAACAGCGATTTAACTGCGATCCCACCGTGTGTGTAAGCATACGCGTAATCCTTTCAATTACTCACAACTACACAATGTGCAGCCAGGCAGGATAGTAGTAGAACTCTGGAATGGAGTGCACTTCAAGGTTAATATTAAATAATTATGTGGGTACTGCCCTTTTAGTTCAGCGATGATGATGGTGTCCCTATGTGCGTATAATATTTGTTCTTATTATCTATGTGTATAGTAGCCCAGCCCTCATTGCGCGTTTGTTAACATTGTTACGAAAATGTGTATAGACATGGGAACGCCTCGGGTTTTCATGCTTTGATCGATTCGATTTCAATTTTTCATAGTATGGATTCTAGGAACAATTAATTTTTAAGATTCTCGTTAATATTTATGGGTTAAACAATAATTTAAAACACTTACTAAAAGTCATACAGAGTTCTTGTTTCTACTTCAATTCGATTTTTTCATTCCGAGTTCCACCGGCTCATTCCCATATCTGGAAACACTCAAAGCTATATGTAGGAACGACTATCAAACTGCACATTGCCGATGTTGAACTCTGCTCATTGCTCCCTTTTGCTCCAATGTTTAGCTTATTTAATAAAGGGTCTCTGTTCCACACTATGTACTGCATTGTCTATCAATGTCATTACTTGAACTGCCACTGCATATGCTCAACTTCCAACTGCACAATCAAACGTGGAGAGTTTTACAGTGCCACTGCACTATCGACTTTTACATGGACTTAGGACTCTTAAATTACACACACATATATATACACAGTGCATTGCAGACAGTCTAAATTAGTTGCAAGGGCGATTAATTGATTTAAATGGCTCGCAAAGAAAATTGTATGCTTTCAATTGAACCTTTTTAGGTATATACAACAGGATGTAGTTGGAATTAAGTAGTTTCGTGTTACAAACAGTAGATTGCAAGTTTTATCTTTCGTAGTAACTAACAATAGGAGAGCCGGTCTAACTTTTCCAATGGAATGAAAATGTAACTCCGATTTTACATGCAGTACTAGTGTTGATGTGTAAGCATACATATATGGTATCCTGTTCAGTAACATGCAAGCACCCCCGAAGCACGGAGCAGTTGTTGGTAGTAGTATTGGTGTGGTGTGATACGCCACCAGATTTACTATCTCTCACTCTTTCGTGAATGTTAACTGTAGCAACCAGTATCGGAAGGAAGACACAACCTAAAGTCAGTAAGGGTAGGTTATGCTGTTGCGGGATCCGTTATTTCTGTCCAAGTACTTTACCAGTGGAATTTTTTGCGTAACTTCATTAGTTTCGTGTGGCTGTACGCATATCAGTACGCTGTACGTACAATTTAAAAATAAATAATAGTGCTCTGTACCCACTTGGATGATAACAAGTTCTTAGTTCACTGTAATATCTAGTAATTACGTGCTGAATGAGCAGAAAGCTCTAAAAATTGACTGCATTGTCTATATCGTTAACAGAAACCTTAATATTAGGTTATAGTACAATTACGAACCTTATGGAGTCCGCTGTTCCAGAGTCCAGACACCGAATATCGTTGCACGAGAGTGTACCACCACCACTGCCGTTCTGTTTTTAGATTTCGCTATCAGATAAGTCACAAAAGTCGTTAAAATTTGACCTGACAGTTGAGCCGAACAAAAGGGAAGCAGAAACGAAGGGAAAAGAAGAGCAGGACATGATAATTTCTGGTAAAGTACACGATCGAGACAGAATAATGAAATGAGCAGTAGTAGGCACAATAAATGGGTCTGCTTTCTAAAATTCTCCTGTGTGAGTGAATGCAGTCTCCTAGTTTGGCATATGTCAGCGAACTGTGAGTGGAATGGAATATGTGGCTAAATTGAAGCAACGACTAAGGTTTAAACAAGCCATGCCTACTTTTTGATTCAACTCTAGAATGCACTACTATACTGCACCAGTAAAGGGCACCCTTTTGACGCATTTAAGGCTCTCCTCGCTGACAGTCTATGGCGCTATACATTGGCATGGCCATCGCATCGCCTCTCTCTCTCTCTCTCTGTTGCATACTTTTCCCTCAACCAAACCAATCCACTGAATCCACTCAGCGCAGCATAGCCACCATAACACAGTCTCCACATCCACCACCATATATAAGTATAGCCTCTGTAATACATTAATGGTGCTGCTGGCTATCCGTACTTTACTTTGCGATGAATTTCTTCGCAGGGTATCTAAGGGTCTCTCTGTAGGGATAACGCGTAGTACGCGTTACGGTACAGTATTACAGGGAAAGAAAAGGGTCTTTGCATTCTCATGATGATGGAACCACTTCTTCTCTCAGAGAGAGATTGCCACTGCCACTCTCGCTGTGGCATATTTCCATATATTAAAGGCTAGCTGCTACTACAGAAATATATGCCAACGTGAGGCAAAAGCTTGAGTAGGCTCAGTCACAGAACGCACACAGCACATCTGCGGAGAATAAGAAATAAGAAGGGACCATGTAGGCCAAAACATCCAATTCAGTCCAGCGCCATGAAATGCTACAGTCATAGCAAACTGTTCAACACAAATCTTGCTTTCCTCTTCTTCTTCATCTCGTTCATTCGTCTCAAGTTGTCTTCGTGTGTGTACATAGCATAAGTTTTAACTACGTATAGCCTTCAAATGTAATAATGTGTATAGGAAGCCTGGCTAAATTCGAGTACACTTATTATTACTGTGTACTCGAGTTTAACGCATTTTCATGCAAAGAGAGCACTACTTACGCGTAGGCAACTATAAAGTTTACCCTTGGTAGGGTGGGATACTACGTAGCTTAACATAACATAGTTTCATAGCGCCAGGGCAAAAAAAATCCCCTGCTCTCTCTGTTCATTCCATTTCCATTTGCTTAGAAGTTAGAACAAAATTCACCCTTGAGGGTCTCTTCTTCGCTGCATTTCCTATGTACATAGTATGTGTGGGTATGCTCCACAACTGCATACTATTATGTATGTACACGTACATAGTAGATAACAATGCGATACAGAATTTTGTAGTATGGTCTGGCCTTCACTAATGCATTGCTTGCTCTCTGTTTATATTACATGACCAATATAGGACTACCACGTACAATGTGCCTTTAGTTCAGTTTCGATTGAGATTGAGCACTCGCACTCTGCATGGCTCCTCTGGACCATCCGTTTTCGGCACACATACGATAATGCTATATACGGATAGCAACTGTACACAAGTGTATTGTATTGCATTGCGCATAGCTAAGGGGTCGCTCAAGGAGTATCTCTAAACTGTAGTTGTGAGGTTTGGTTCGCTAGTAAAAGTAGCCCTAGTCTCCATTCCAGTTCTGGATGATGAGCAAAGTACTTACTTGCTTAAAACTGACTTGACAGCATTGGCTGGATTCACTTATATTATTAAAGCAAGGTAGGTACTTACTTATATTGTTAGCTAATGTCAAATGTATGGTGGTTTATACTTTACAGTACGCACAAAGTATGGCTACTGATGGGTACTGCGTACATTAATAATTCTCTATCTCCCTTGATCGCATCTCGCATCGCCGTTCTTCCATTCTTTCCTTCAGCAGCATCGCCACTGGCGAGACGTGGACGGAGAAGAAATAGCGCAGTGTAATGTAATAGCTGTGTATAAGTTTATACATATACGCATCATGCGTCCCTTAAAATACCCACCGATTATATTTAAACTGACAATGAGTACAGCTTTGCAAGAAGGTAGCGAGCACCAAGCAATACATCATCCTTTTCTGATTTACATTCAACGTCTGAACTGAAATCGGTGAATTCAAAAGTTGATGCTGTTAATATCGGAACGTTTGTTTACGTGTGCGTATGCTAGTATTTGTATATCACATTGTGTGAATATGATTTTGATTGAGTATCGCATCATAAATTGAGTCCCATTGCATGTTCATACACTTGGTGTGGATAAGTGAGAGCAAAGAAAACTAGTGTATTTATTCATGGATATGATATGACATTTCCTCTTACGCAATTGTACAATACCATACGCCACTGCTTTTCACCAGTTATGCTTATTATTGATACTTTATTAGAGTGAGCTTATCTGCTTGCGTTGGCAATACGAAAGACTTAAACACAAGTAACTGTATATATTCATGTTCTTGAAAGGCATGCATTTTTGTTCGACGGTATAGCCTTTGTTTTATGCTTATTATTGATACTTTATTAGAGTGAGCTTATCTGCTTGCGTTGGCAATATGAAAGACTTAAACACAAGTAACTGTATATAATTCATGTTCTTGAAAGGCATGCATTTTTGTTCGACGGTATAGCCTTTGTTTTTTTACAAAAAATGTACTTTACAATAATTGGATTCATCATTACTGCTACTATGCCTAAATTATCAGATAACACTTATTAATATTTAATGCCCCTCAACCTTGATGGCGACTTCATTTTGGAGGCCGACAAAACATATCTTTATCGTTTCCTTAACATCACTGAATCGCAANGATGGCGACTTCATTTTGGAGGCCGACAAAACATATCTTTATCGTTTCCTTAACATCACTGAATCGCAAAAGCAATTATTGCATTTGCGGGATAATGTTTTTAAACACATGTAAAAGGGTCACTTCCGTGTGGTCGTTCGTTGTAGTGGCATCTGAATCTCTTCAAGTCAACCGCAAAGGCGTTACTGAAGATTGTGTACGTAGGAATGTACATAGAAATTGTGGTTATCTAAATGAATTCAACATTCAGTATAGTTTTATAGATTCTCTATGAAGTCCAAAAGAAGATATTGGATTTTAGACTAAATTTTGAATTAAAACGAACCTCAGAACTACTTACCTGAGTGCGTAATCAGAATCATTGATTTGGTATGCGTATGTAATTCTCGTTGATAGACAGTTATTATTATCCTTACTATTATCGGATGTGCATTAGTGCTCCGATGGGGCCGGGTTTTGGGGTAGCCTCGACCCGGATATTTTTTCTTAGCCCGAAACCAAAAGCATGTGTTAATTACCAAAAAAAAATGTTTCTTCAAAAATTTATTTGTACAAAATCTATCCATCTTTTAAGTTGAAATTGGTTCTGTTTTTTAATAATAATGTAATTTGGATTTCATTCATTTAATTAAGCAAATTTTATATGAATTGCAAAATTTATATAGAAATTAATCTCTAAAAACTACTTTTCGGGTAGCCCGACCCGAGAAAAGTCCGACGGGCTTCGGGCCCATGAATCGCTGCCCGGCCCCATCGGAGTACTAATGTGCTTTGATTTCTCTCGCATCAGAACGTCAATATTAGTGATTATTTATTTGAATTATTCTAAGATTTTGTTTTGTGTAATAAACTACGCGTATTCTCATAATCACATATGGATACATGAATTGCAGTTACATTCTGTGTCAAGCAGATATCATTGATATAAATTAAGTTATTAAACGTAGTAATAAGTGTATCTGAGTATCGGCGTATAGAATATAGGTACAAAATAACATGTGAAAGGAAAAGCATTTACCATTTACCACTCTTTATTTCATGAGCGACCCAATGTCAAGGTTGACAAACCTATTCAAGCACGCAAAGAGGGTCTCTGCGTACACAGTGTTCAACTTGATCAATTGGAGAATGCAGATTATTACGTAATACTTTGTATTAGTCTTCTCAGAGCTTGTTAGCCGGATAATCTCCCCTTTATCTTTCACTTCCCGAGCCAAGTTGCTAAAATGCATTCTTTTTTGAGCTTCATTCATATTATGTAGCCTATATCATGTGAACATTTCTATGGAAACTTATCGTCAACGAATGCTCTCATTCGTCGGAGAGATTGATACGGCTTTCGAATTTCGTTTCGCTGAAAATTAACCTTATTAGTATATTTATGTATTTGCTGGACAGCACGCGTTTATATATCATACGACAGGACAACACAAGTTGTCTGGAAAATCTGACAGCTCCTCTTAGGAAGCGTGCACCCAAGTGTAAATGTTTTAGCGACACGTTTCATTTTCATCAGCGATACAATTTGGAAAAGTTAACCAACAGAGAGAAGGAAGAAGGGGTTGACTTAGTACACACAGAGTTAGATTTGTGAAAGTGATAAGAGAACAGCATTTCTTATACACATAAGTATGTAAGGGAAGCAGTAACTTAGATTGTAGTGAACGTTGTAAGCATTTTTAATTGATGGTCGTGGCTGGGAATGCATTTATTTGGGAGAGCGAGCAGCACAGCAATACATTTTATATAGCAAGTGGTCATGCGAAGTGTAAAAGTAAAACCGACTGATGTTGAGGAAGAGGAGGGTAAAAAGAGCAAGAAAGATAGTACAAATAGTGGCAGTGCAAGTTGTTCTCCCACTACTACTACTACTACTACAAGTCTCTATACTTACGTAACAACAAACATAACAGTCACAAAAAGGGAAAAGGAAGAAGTTGAAAAACGATACAGAGATACAGCAAAAGTCGCCTATAAGGTCTGTCTTGGTTTACTTACCTAATATTATAAACTAGGTTTATAGAGTTTGGCTTCTCTCTCCTCTCTCTCTCAAGTTGTCTCTCACCGTCTCTCTCACTCTCCAGTATGCGCATTAGTCACTCCTACGTTATATAGTAGTTACCGCACTTAAGGTTACGACTCATACAACAACTTACCTGATTCTGTGTGTATTTCTGTTTGAGACTTGCATTGCATCTGAATTTGTTAACTGCAATCCTTCGTCCTCACCACCACCACCACCACCGCTTATTTCAAGCCGAATAAGGTAGTATCAGTAAATACTGGAGCTTATAGGGTACGTGTAGAGTAGCGAGTTGTGTTTCGTAGGAGGGAGAATATATTGGATACGGAAAAAAATGTGCCCAAATGAGATCCCCCTCCCTTATGGAGATTTCATGATATGATGATTACATTTCTACATTACCTTGTGGAAGAATACCTTACCACTACTACATGTACTACCTAAACAACAGAACCTGCAGCAACCATTCTTTCTTGTCTATACTCTAACGTATGTATTCTTATACTTTTTAAGTAGAGGTAGGTATTGGTTAGTGTGCTTAGCATTTTTACAGTCTGCTGTTCTCGCTCTCAGATCTCTCGCTTTTTCTGGTGGATGCGGTGCATTGCAAGCAAAGTACACGATCCATTACTTTGTCATGTCCCTGCATTGCTGATGTCCTATTTATTGTTGTAGCCCTTGGCTCATTGTTAAATCACTATATATCTGCTGATGCATTGTGTCTTGTGTATCCATAGGAGGAAATGTATAAAGGAGTATTTTCTGCTCGTAGGAACTAGTGAAGGAAATATCTGAGATTATAAGGACGACTTGTCACGATAGTTTGGCTCAAGGGTACCTTCTGCTCGCAAAGAAAAAGACACACTGGTACTCTGCTAATGGTAACACTCCGATTTACATTAGTGGCAGCCACAACAGGAATGACGCTAAGCAGAGTGGCTTAACGCAAGATGATTCTTACTCGTTCCGTACAAGTCCTCCTCCTCCCCCCAGCCAATACGTATCTGCTGCTTTGGCTTCTGAGACGACGAAAAAAATACCACAGTCATTAACTAATGGTGGTAGTGGTGGAACGACATTGCGAAAAATTCCAAGAAATGCTGTGTCTGTAGCCAATACGACCGAGGAGTCATCTCCTCCACCCGAAAGAAATGTCAAGCGGACAAGACGAAAATTCTGCAAGATTTCCTAACACTTATGAAAATGAGATTAGATTAAACGGATACAAGGTGTTTTGAATTAATTAATTCATTACGACTTGGACGTGTGGAATGTACTACTATTTATATGCATGTGATATATAATTTAAGCATGTACTATAGTAATGACGCTTCAGTGATGAAAGTACAAATGGAAAGTACTTTCTTATAATAAAGCATCTGCAGCGGCAGATTATAATGTGCACATGTAAGCATTTAATGTTTTATGTGAAAGAATATGCGTGCCATTAAATAATAATCGTCAAAATCCCATGATTCAAATTCTGTCTTACGTAGAACGGCATGTAGTAGAGAATCGGAAAGTGTATTAACCGTTCCACCAGTTACATGCGTATATTTATATCTGAATTTCCTGTTTTAGCTTTAGTCTGGTTTTATTTGTATTATTATCTTCACTGACGCACGTAGGTTTGATTACTTAAGGCAGAGCTCTCACAATCAGTTTAAGTAAATACAAGAACAGAGAAAGCAGAGTCGAATGAGTCTGTTCTAAAAGTTCTCTATGTTCGGGTATCATAAACACTAGAAGAATGAATGAATTATTTTGTCCATTGTGTTTGCCTTTGGCCCTGCGGTACACAGTCCAAATTTTGCAACCTCCTCTGCTCAAAATCTAATCGCTCATCGCATTGTTTTTGTCCTGTATGTCCCCATATGTAATGGAATGTGAAGAAATGCTAAAACACGTTACAAAGTGTAATCTTACATGGTATATGCTCTCAGTGTGAGACCGTGTGAACAGCGTGAACATTTTGCGTAAACATGTTTTATTACTATAAAAATTCTAGTTTTACTCGGATTCAGACTGTTGGGCATGTTGTGTACGCTTTCAGCAGATATAATTTTTTTCAATTTATATGTACATTAACAACTTAAAAAATATCTTTTTTAATAATAAGGCGAAGGTTGTTGGTCAAACCAAGATTACAGTGGAAAAGTACAAATCGTTCTCCTATCCGTTAATCCTTATTAGCTATCTTTGTGACACATTCAATGGAAGCTTAAAGAGACACTAATAGCGTACAGAGTTTGAATTTAAGATAGAATAATGTTACTTTAATATTAAGATTGCAATAAAAAATTGATTTTCTGCTTATTGCAACAAGCAGTATCAATTTTTTAAGCTCTTGTGACACTGTTTCCATTTCCATGCTTAACATTAAATGATGCGAAAGCAAATCTCTTCATACTACACACTAAATGGAAATGTAGGAGAAACAATATCGTGTATAAACGAAGAAGGGGAATTATGAGTAAAGTGAGACTGTGTAAATAATATCCCATTGCATGGTCTCTTTTAGTCTTTACACTTTACTCTTTTGAGACTCGGCGACGGGTTTGCTTATCGAGATTGTACACTGACTGCTGGAAATGTATTAGTCTAGCCACTGCTTTGTTGTTGGTGGACACAAGAGACACACTATCATTAAAGTAGCTTCCATTTAGCATAATTGATTCTAGTAAGAGAAGTAAATGTAGATAATGTGAGGATTTCACCGTAGATTCTTGCAATCTGTTTGCGTATAGAATAGACAGTAGATAGTAGTAAATTAAATGAAGTTAAACTCATACCTAAATATTATATGTACTATACAGTGGCTGCTACCACGACGATTTATGTTTATTTTGTCTGCACATAGGTCAAGAGAGTGCAGTAGGAAGAGCCTGAGATATTCTGTATAGCATCTAACGAACTTCAGTGGCTGGATCCTGGCTAGCAACAAGCACATACACACATCTTTTTTCTACATATGTCCACACCAGCAGCTCGAGGTCCACCGGCTTGATTGGACGGACAGTGACACACGTCAGCACAGGTCTGTATCAGCGAGCAGCTTCTTCACCAACTGACTGAAAATAAATAAACAAAAAGAGGATAGAGTACATAAGCAGCCAAAGTTGCTGGAATATGTCAAGTCGTTTCTTACACCCAGTATTGTTAAGAGCCGGCGGGAGAACATTGTCAAAGTGTGATCAATCTAGAACTATTAATGTTTATTATAATATATCAGTTAGTAAACAGTTTTCTATGAAAAGTGATTTCCTGTTGAGTGGAAAGAAAACTTTATCCGGTAATAGTAAAAGTAGTGAGTCACACCAAACACATTGTAACAATAAGAAAATGCCTATCATACCTGCCGTGATCGCCCATCGTCATTTCTATCATCACCAGCAGCAACTTCTGCAACAAAAGACACGACAGTTACAGTTTATGTACCCAATCGTTCTTCAGTCTTCCGAATTAGGAATCGAAGCCATTCATGCGACTGATGGCCTTTTAGGTAATTGTGTGACGAATAATGCCATGAGAGGAAGTATGGGCAGTGTTTTGGCCAAATCATTGGAATTGACTCATTTGGGTCATCATCAGTGGTTGCATACAAAGGAATCCAGAAGATACTACGCGAAAGGGAAGGATCGGGTGAAAAATAAGAAAGCGACGGTTGTTCTCAACGAGGATGAGATCAACTCCGTTGTGGACTATCAGTCTTTTAAAAGACAAATGAACCAGTTGATTGAACAAATGAAGGATGACTTGACCAAGCAATTCAGTGTACGCGGGTCTTCTGGTACGAAAACAATCGTTTTATTAGCTTATCGAATTGAAATTGTGAGATAAATACATGCAAGTTTAAAGTGTTGCCATTTAAAATAGAGATGCAGATACAATTTTTTTAAATAAAAAATATGTTTGCTGTGTCGGTCTTCACAACTCAGGGAGTTTTTCATTGCTATCATCAAATTTAAATAGTGCTATCCTTAATTATGTGCTTTAGGAGCCTTGGAATCCATTTCGGTTGAATTCGAAGGCGAGGTTTACCCTTTACAAGAGTTGGCCCAGGTAGGACGTAAGAATCCTCAGCTTGCCGTCCTGAATCTGTCTTCGCTCCCAGACGCATGTCAACCAGTCATTAAGGCTATTCAAGACTCTGGAATGAACCTTAATCCACAACAAGAAGGAACGACAATATACGTTCCCTTACCAAAGTAAGCAATCTTTTCATGTGTATTTATGTGGGGCTCCTTTAGATATACGGCTGCATGAAATCCGTAAGCGGGGTGTTCAGGAACCCTACTGGCTTTACTCGTAAAATCGTGTACAATCATTGTTTGTAATCCGCATTAGTTTTTTGTTATTACGCACATTTGTATTGTGACAATGCAATAGGTGGGAACGAAGCGTCCACAATAAGTTAAATATTATCTGAAGGCTATCGCGGATAGAAATTTCATAATAATTACAATCTATAATTTTGAATAGGGTGACTCGTGAACACCGAGAGGGTCTTGCAAAAAACGCCAAAGCGTTGTTCACAAAATATAAGACTTTGTTGCAAAGCGTGCAAAACCGTTTCATCAAACAGTGCAAATCCCAGACCGAGATTTCAGATGACACTGTATTCAGTGTGCAGCAACAGGTATGTATTACCTAGCTCAAATGTAAATATAATAAAAACTGCATGTAATGAATGTATTTGTACTTCCAGCTTACGAAGATCACCGAATCCTATGTATCTGAAGCTGAAAACCTAGTAACTGCTAAGCAGAAGGAGCTGTTGGAAACGAAATAGAGATTAGAAACTAAATAAAAGTTTACATTTAACAGTACTTGAGTTGTGCCTCCGATTCATCCAAAGGGAATATGTAATAATTTTTTTGTAGTCATATGTGTCTTTGAATAAATATTTGTACAAGTATAATTTAAAGAATTATTTAAAAATGGTTAACTTTGTTATTAGTAGTACTGGCAATATTTACTACCTATTAAGTACTCTATTACACCTAAACGCCTTTAAAGTAATAGTTTAAAAACTTTTGTGACATTAGTCTAGTAAATAATGTATGTCTCGCAGTTATAGTTTATAAATAAAGGAAAAAACGGACAACACCAAATCTTATTTGCCGCCTTTATTTTCTCGGTAATAAACTCCAAAACATTTATTTGTAACAATTAAAACAATAACTTTATATATATCAGTATTTGTAAATCCACGTGTACAGGCTTATAAGGCACAATGCCAAGAGTAAATGTACTAACTTTAAAGTTAGAATTTAGGGAAGATACCTTTGTCAAGTTATTCGTATTCTCTTGACGCACTATTATTCAAACCTAGTCATTCTTTATTATAAATGATCAAACTGGGTAAAGACCCAAATAGAAACAAATTATTTCTGGATGTCGTTGTTTAAGAATAGTGTTTAGTTTGGTTAGTAAAAGAATGAAACTGGAAACTGTCCAAACTACAGGGGCAACTGCGGATCCCGATATTCATTAAGATTAACTCTTTCATAATCATCTTCATCTATCCCCTCCAAATCTTCGTCTATGTCACTGTCTGAGGACGAATCAGAACACATGGCAGCATAATCAACTGGAATGTATTTTGATTGCTTAGATTCTTCATCGTCCGATCCATCTTCAAATTGGAGTTCTTCTTTTAACCAACTTAACTTCAAAGTAGTATCCCTTGGCAGCCTTGGCCAGGTCACTCCTTCCAAGCGTTTAGTAAGCTTGATTCGAAAACTCTGGCCAGTCAAAAACTCTTCTACTGAATTCACAGACCCGAATAAGCTGATATCAAAACCATAATTTGGTGGTTTGATTGAACGAAAGGAAATAAATCTTTTATTTTCCCCAACAGTAAATTTGTATTCGGTGAGGTCAGGCAGGTCGATTGTCAGTCTTATTTGTTCATCCGTTTGAGACCAATAGGTCCTTGGATGCTTTAAACCCTCCTCCTCGGTAGGACAGCGCGGTTGAAGAGTGGGTGGTATCTTTTCAGTCGGTTCTTGAGATTTCTCTTCTTATTCGTCCGTTCAGAACATTTTCACATTAATTTATTTGTTTAATTATTAAAAAGTAAAAAAAAAATGATTATTTATTTCAAACTTGTTACCATTTGTTGAATTAGACACGAGTTTTGTAGTATTGTTGCTGCTTGAGATAGATGCATTTATGTCTTTCAAAACTGCAGAATTTAGTCCAAACCGATTTAGACAATCTGCAGCATCTGGAATGCAAATGTCAAAACCTCCATCATCATCATCATCATAAAATCCGTCTGGGACGGCAGGCGTAGTGCTGTGGGCAGCAGAAGCGACCATTTGACCCTCATTCTCTTCATCAGACACGTCTTCGTCATCAAGGTCCAACTTTTGCTTTTCATCGAATATGGTATTATAGTGTCCAAGTAGAGCGTTTTTCACTTTCTCCAATGTTTGTTCTCCTTCACGAGTGTACTCAGCACAACCTTGGTTCACTAGATACTCTCCAATCTCATCACCCTCATTCCGGGTAGAATTACGAGTTTTGAGAAACATCAAAGCACAGTAAAAGCGACAAGGCACAGAATCACTTTCACTTTGCGAATCTTTACTCAGAACCTACGACATTCGTAAGCAAGTATTGAAAATCCTGTAACAGGTAACAATTTATGAAGCATGACTCAATATATTCAAACTCACCACAACGGAAAACTCATCTCCTATACCATCAGGTATCATTTTGTTGTACAACAGGTCAATACTCTCGTCTGGCCAAGTGTGAAGATTGTCACAAGAGTGTTCTTTGGGTGAAACATGTGCTGCATTAAAGGCGATGGCTTGAAAAGGCAATCTTGTGACAAATTTTTTGTGAATTGGAAACATGTACCTTGCTGAAACATTTCTCACAGAATCGCCATAATCCACGTAAAATAATGCGAACACTGTTTCCCCATTTGATTCTCCCTTTTTCATTATTAGTGCTCGGTACCACCTGTATTTGACACAAATTTTTAAATCAACAATAAACAATAGTGTAACGAACTATTAACCACTTTAACTTACTGTTCGTCCTCGGCGCGCAGCGTCAAAACTACAAGTCCAACCTCGTAGTAAGATTTAAACTGATTGTAGTAATTTGGATATGTGCATTCAATTAATTCTGTAATCTCAGCGTTGATGTCTTTGTTGATATCATCCAACAGATCAAGGAACTTATAAATATTTCCAAACATACACCATGGGTGTCTGACAAAAGAAATGCTGACGGTGTGTTCTTCCGGGCGTGCCTTGGAACATGGATGTAAATGGGCCCATTGGTACTCGTCATGTATTTGGAAAAATGTATTGTTGAAAGAAATGTCTGTGCAAACATAATCGATTGGTAAGTAGTATTCATTGTCAGTAAAACTGATGGCTGTACTGAAACAGTGTACAAAGTACAAAGGTGGATTAAAATGTCATTTGATTCTGACCGTTAACACCAATACCGCTTTCATCATACTCTTTCATTGGATAATCAGCGTCTTGACACAATTTGATTAAAGATTTTTCGTGGTCCAAATTGAATTCGGCTGTTTTTCGATGCAATAGATTCAATCGAACGCTGTTATCCGTCACTAAGGATCCATCTTCATCCTTCTTCATCTCCACCAATGGATTCACCCAGATTGTATTATTTATCGAAAAAGCAATCTGAAACCGTTGAAAATGAACTAAAGGTCGTGCTCCAAATTAATTAAAAAATGCTTCAACAGTAAACAATTATTGGAAAAACCCACCTTAGCTAAATATATATTATTTTCTGTTAAAGCCCGTGCTTGTTCTTTGTTCCTTTCGTTGTATTCTTTTTCATTCTTGAGTGGCTGTAATGAATTTACGATCATCTCCACGGAGAGACGAGGTAAGTCAGCAATATATGCTGGCGCTTCAAATATGTCTTCATGTGCGATTCGAACGAAACATTCTCCGATATCGACGCAAAATATCTTAACATGATTAGGTAAGTTGGTGTACGTATTAGTCATGAGTTCGACAATTTCTGCTCGAAAATACCCTTCCTGATCGGGCAAACAAACGACACAGGGAGTTCCCTTTCGAAATCGGTCGAGTCTAACCCTGAATTAATAAAAACACAATTCCATATTTGTAACTAATGTTAACGTTTCTACTAGGAAATGATTGCTTCCACAAATCCTTTTTTATACCTGTTGGTCTTATCTGCGTAATGTTTGTCAAGAATTTGCTTATACTCTTGAAATTTCGCATAAAAGTTAACAATATTCTTCTTATTATTCATGTCAAAGTACCGTAACAACACACACAAGTACAAGCTGGGATTTTTACATTGAACAACCCGTAGCTCCACCTGTTTGAAAAAATTTCTCAGAATAATCTCAGCGCTTGCTATTTATTAGATGTAGACACACAGACATACTAATTGAAAATGGTATGCATACTTGTCCTGATCGAGGAAGACTCGGAGTATTTTCTACATCCTTTTTCAAAAAATAATGTCTCAAATTACAACCAATGTCTGCAGGTGCGTTACACCAGCCAAACATTTTGATTCCACTGCAAATCTCTGCACTCTCCAATTTCGCTGCTGCAACCTGTATCAAATGGCAATGCATGACACTAAATGCACTCATCTAATAAATATAGTGTGGCGCATTGTTTTATGTGATCAATCATTTACAGCACTTACAGCGGCTCCACATTCTACAAGAGTCGGAGGAATTATAACGCCCACCTTTTCCAATTTTCGAATTATTTTGTCCACATTCGCTTCTTCTCCCGAGAGGAGGATATGGGAACTAAGTTTCTTTACAATACAAAATAAATTGAATTCTTAGCAGTTACTGGAGAAAAATTGTCAATGTTGATTGTGCAAAACAGTTAATTAAAAAGTGGTACCTTCCCAAAAGTACCCCTACTATGCCATGGGCTTTCTTCTCTCTCCTCAGCAATATTTCTCAAGTGTGTCCACATACTTGCAAATCGACTAGCAAATACAGTCAATTTATTTTTTTGATGATTCGATGAAGAGTCTTCTACGTCATAATGTATCAAATTTGTGGCATTAGTCACATTCATATATTTTAAAACTTCGTCTGTGCAAACTAGCACTTGGGCCACTTCGTCTGGAGCTTCATTCCACAGCATTGAAATATCTATTTTGAAAAATTACATATTGCAAATAAACATATTGTTGGATCTATCTAAGTTAGTGGAAAATGAGAACAAAGCGGGAAGAATGTGTAGTATAGTCATACATTTAAGTTTTTCATTAGAAAGTTCAATCGCTAAATGAGCATACATCCCGTGGCGATTTTGCAATTCCAGCTGCAAACATTCGGCCTTGCTGGCCGAACCACATACAACCACGGTTCTTTTTTGTGAAGACTCCCTCTTGAGAATTTCTGGTTAAATTTGCATAGCATTTGTTATTAAAACTCACAAGATAATACATAACATGGAACCATTACTACAAGCACATGCATCAAACATTTTATTAGAAACGCACCTGACAAAGTAACATTTGCAATATTATTAGGAGTATGATGAACGGTCAAGTTAACTCCCGAATAAACGATAGCTGCATATGGCGATCCTATGTGCACCGTAGGACGATCATTTAATTTCCAATACATTTCTTCAACATCAGCGGTCCACTCCTTGCCACAAAATAATAATTGTACGTGCGCCATTGGGTTCTTGGCAATATAATCTTTGTATTCGTGTAAAATTTTAAAAACGCCCTCTTTCGCTTCTTTGAGGATTATGTGTGCATCGTCAAACACCAAATATCGCAGTCTGAAAAAGCATACAAAAACAATTATCCGCTGTTTCCAGTATGACTAGTAGGAATAATTGGCAATTTAAAAAAATGCACGCAGTATCCCACCTATCAAAAAGATAACAAGGCACGCGTTTATTTTGACAGGTCAGCAAATTATCAACAGTGGTTATTATCACTTCCACACCTTTCTGAAGTCTTTTTTGGATTTGTCGGTTGTTGTCATTTGCAAACAGACATTGCATTTGATTCATATTTTGAGATGTTAGCAAAGTTTCCCCATGCAATTCAATTTTTTTACCAGATGATGGAGATGAGCAAAGAATTGCAGCGTAAGGTCCCGTACCATTTCCCTATAATTGACATAAATTTTGTTAAGAAACATTCATTTATCTAGTTCTGTAAAATGAATCGAAAAATTGCATACCGTTTTAAGAGCATTATGGTTCATCAATAAATCAGCACACAAGGGAGCTAGATAAGCCAGTGTTGTACCAGATTTTGGTCCTCCTACTATAATAATATCATGTCCCTTGGCAAAATGGGGCCAAACACCCTTTTGAAGCTCATTCCCTTCCTCAATGTTTAAGTTTTCCAGTCCCTTTGAGATAATTAGACGATAATGTTATGTAGGGGGAAAATCATTTATTCAATGACGACTGTTACATTTTACATGTAATTATTATTATTAACCTTAAAAGATGAAATACAAGTACCTTTTGAATTGGAGCAAAAAATGGAAATTTTCTTATTGATTCCAAAGGTCGTACAATGTCTCGACCTCTAACCACGGTCCTTCCAGGAATATCGGCATTAATACTCATTCGAGCACTTGGAATTTCGCAGCAGTTAAACCCAATCATTGAATTGCCGGTTTTAGTCGCTCCAAAGTTATGAACAACTCCAGTGTTTAAAACTCCAATTTCTTTAATTTTTCCAGGTTTCAAACTCAGTTTTTCCATTTTTACGTCAATTTTGTCTTCCTGAAATGGTTTTTGTTCAATTTGGCGATTTTGAAGTTCAATTCGCCCTAATGGTATGTAACTTTGGTGGCTGGTCATCCCAATCTCACTCTCTAAATAATGAGGAAAATAAATTGAAATTTTGAAAATTTGTTCGTGTCAATAAATTCTTCAAATAAAAATGCTTACTTTGCTTACGAAACTGTTGGGGAAAGCTTTCACTGCTCTCTTTGCGGTTCTGAAATTACATTTAGAATATATTACTGACTTGACCAATTTAATTAAACTAGCTTACATTTACAAGGACCTTATTTGCAAACAAAAGCGTATTCAATCACAAAAGAACTATAACCAAAATAAAATTACCTCTTTTGCTTTGCTGTCAACGATTCCACTGTATTTATGATCAATTGCAACGTGTGCGATTTGCTGTTCTGCCAAATCTTTGTCGAATACAGCGTAATTAGAACAGATCAATGCATTGGACAAACTTTCCATGGGTTTAGAGACCATTTGTTCCTGGCGAAAGATATCACCTATCTTTGTGGCATTATCAAATTCTTTAAAAATTGATACTGATACGTCATCATGCTCAATGAGCCAATTCTTCACAAATTTAAGTGCGGGATTGGACCAATCCCCTCCTTTACTGCACAAAAAACAATACAATAAAGCCGTATACAATATGTATGCTAGGTAGAAAAGTACAAAGTACCAGTCCATGTTAAGGTAGACTTACGTGTACTCCAATTTTGCTGGTTCACCACTTATCATACCATTCAGATCGGCAGATAATCGAGCAGGGGCTACTCCTCCAATATGCAAAATAAATGCACGGCATGTGAGCTGTGTAACTAATTGCTCCGGCATTGGTGCTATGTTGACATCCGTGACGATACTAGATAAGTTGAAAGCCAGTAACAACAAAATCACTTTTACATTGCATTAAGGAATGCGGATTTGTTTGTACGATGTCTGTTAAGTAAACTTACTCTATCCTTCCATGATCGTACATAAAGACGGAAAACTGTGTACAATCTCGATTCGGCAAAACCTCCAAAATTACTCCACGGAGAATCCCACGCCATTCACGATCACGCACCAAAACATGCATTCCAGCGAATGGACAAATTTCTTCTGTAAACTTTGTTCGAGAATTCCAAGCAGCCTTCAGTCGACCTTCCAAAGAAATGTAAGCATCTTCCAAATCCTTCGCCAAAACCTCCCTCACCACAATTCGGTTTGGTCCCAACACCATCACAACGTCCACAGGTTTTTTGGGTTGAAATGTAGACGCACCAAAAGATTTCATGTCCGCCTTCTCCTATTAAACCATGAATGAATGCTTAAATGATAAAATACACTTGTTGTTTGAAAAATTAGGGTATCACAGATTTAACGTAGTCGTAGAATGCATAGCGCTTTGCGCTACTTCACATAGGACATGCAAATAATACTACAGTACTATTACTTATAAAGTTTGCTAAATGATTACCATGCTTCACCCTGATTTCTAATAACTTTAGAAAGACTAGTTATATTGATGACTGACTAATTTTAGCCATCAATATCAATCACATGCAGAATGGATCGGGAATTTGAAGTATTGGCAGTCTTCTTCGAGCCGATACAAGTGTTTCTCCCTTCCTTTATAATTTTTTCCAAAAATTAAACAATAATTAAATCAATATTTATAGTCGCCTAGTCGAGGTGTCGACGTCGACGTCGAGTCACAGACAGTCAATCAATTCGTGTCCAGCTCAGCACAGTGCTAATTAGAGTCAGCCGAGTAGATCCTATGTGTGTATTCGCGTCGCACCACCACTGCAGTTAAATGTTTCCCACAGTTTCTCTACGCGCGGCCGCGGAATCCAATCCAATCAAATTAGAGAAACAAATATTCAAAGGAATCTTACCTCGTGGTGGTGTCTTTGAGTTGTGTTTGATGTGGGATTGGGAGGTTCAATTAGAGGAAATTAATTCTAATTGTGTACATCGATTGTGAAATCCATTATGAATTATTCTTAACCAAAACAGTGAAAATTTGGAAAAGTCACACATTGACATCTGGTTTAACGTATGTAGTAATAATTATTACAGCTTGAGAGTCCTAAAAGTTTTGAAATGGCACGGAAAAAGACGGTGAGTAAAGTATCAATATTGGTTCAGTTTTCAACCTTCATGACTGTTGTCAACATTTTGTCACTGCTGTGCTGACTATTGAGTACGCAAGCACAGTATTGACTGACTGTGCTTGTGTTGTCATCAGTCAACTGTGGTGTACTGTTTGAACACTAGGTTTGTCGTATGTATTTAATTAAACTAGAACTCGAATAATTGCCGACTCTCAGCTGAGGAATTTTAGTAGGTACAATCTATTTGTGCACAAAACTAATTTTTAAATCCTTTGTATTTTACAGTCTAAAGCAAAGAAGAGGATTCGAGCTATTAAGCAGACAGAACCAACAAGCGTTATAATTGAAAACGAATGGGCACAGCACGAGCCAGATGAATACAAGAATGCCCCACATTCATTTATTATCTACAAAGGAAATGTTGGACGTTATGTTAAAGAATTGATGAAAGATTTACGCTTAGTTATGGAACCGTACACCGCTTCCAAGTTGCAAGTAAATCCTTTCGACAAGCTATAACCAGCATTATTGTGTGTACACTGTTTACTGTCGCTTGTATGTACGTTTCTAATTTATTACAGATGAAAAAGGGAAACGTTCTGAAAGACTACATTTCTATCGCAAGTTATTTTCACGTCACCCATATGTGTATTTTAAGTAAGACTCAGATTAGTCCTTACTTAAAGCTTTGTCGTATTCCTCGCGGTCCTACCTTAACATTCAGAGTCTTGGATTATACCTTGGCACGAGACGTTTTATCATCTCTTCGAAAGCAGGTATAAAATACGAATGTATTTTGTAATTAATAGTGAGTATATAGTTAACAACCATATTGTATAATTGTATTGCCATTTTATTATTGTATTATTCTAGATTACTTACGATGTGCAGTACCAGCATCACCCTCTTCTTATAATGAATAACTTCACGAGCGAATCGCAATATTTACAATTAGTGTCGAGCACTTTTCAGAATATGTTTCCTCCAATAAATATCAACAAAGTTCGTTTACGGTCTATTCGAAGGGTGTTGCTTTTAAATTATAACGACGAAAACGACACAATTGATTTGCGTCATTACACTATAACGGTTCGATATGATCATATTTACAATATATTATATTTAAACATCGATACATGTATATGATATAATTCATATAATTTATACCTATGTGCGTCGTGAAGTACTCTGAATTTAAAGTGTCGTTTATCTTTAGTACAAGCCTGTGGGGGTTTCGCGTGGTGTTAAAAAACTACTCTTGGGTGGTCACAACAAGTTGCCAAATTTAGGCCGTTGTAAGGATATATCGGAGTATTTCGACAGGTTCGAAAGAATCTATTTCTTAAATTGCACTGTAGCACAATAATACTTCCAAGTGCTTCACTATACTCTTTTACCTTTGACTGTGTTTAGAAATGGAGACGCTTCAGACAGTGAGGTTGAAGACACAGCTGAGGCCGTAGCGGTGAAACAGAAACTGAGTGCACGAGGCACTAAAGGAGTAGATGAAGTTGCTATCAAATTAGTGGAGTTGGGACCCCGTTTGACCCTTCAGGTAATAATCTTATGCTTGCTGTTAATACCTTCTGTTTATGTAGTGGATCATTGTTTAATTGGTTTCAACTATTAATTTAGTTAATAAAAGTTGAAGAAGGAATGGCAGACGGTGAAGTTTTGTATCACAAGATAGTAGAAAAAACAGCAGGAGAAAAATTAATAATAAGGAAGCAAAGGAATTTGAAAAAGTTTGTTATCTTCAGAAAATTGTCACCATTATGTATATTTGGGTAGTGCACAATAAAATTAATTAATTTTTTTCATTAGACGTCAAAAAGATGGCCGCAAACGAGAGCAAAGAATGAATATTGAAAGAAAGAAGAAGGAGAAGATTGAACACAAACAGAGGTGTTTAGAGGGAATGGGAATCAAACCAAAGGAGGAGAATCCAAACGAAATAGATGATGATGACGCAGATTGGTATCGAAAGGAAGTAGGACAAGAACCCGATGAAGGTTAGATTAACTTTTTAGCTAAACTAAGTTCGAAGTATGCACAGAATTTGTAAACACATTTTTTGTAGGTACCTTTGCTGGGTCGACTCGCCCGCAACGAAATTCGGCGGACAAAGTTCCATTAACGCGTAAACGACGTGCATTTAAACGAGGTGATGACGGTTATGAGTCTGGGATTAAAAGGCAAAAAGTGTCCAAATTTGCCAAGGTCAAGGAAAAGGCAAAGTTCTTAAAGAAAGAGCGTCAAAAGGCAGCGTTGACCGGCAAGGGAAGAGGTATGGGTAGGCAAACTGGAGGATACAAAGGGAAGACATCTGGTTTCAAAAGAACATCCAGTACCTACTCAAAACCTGGCAAAAGCAGAATGAGTAAAAAGAAGATTTAATCTCAAAATTTCATTTATTCAATGTCGTCAAAGGTTTTTGGAATAAAAACTATACGTTACATTCTTCATTTTATCATAAACGGCAGTGAGTTTCATTGTTTGTTTTAATTTGAAAAAGTAATACTTTTACCTTAGAATGACTTGAGCCACCTTTGATATTTCCTACGCATACACAAGTCATGCAACCACTCATTGATAATTGCTGTTGCTTCCTAACAATAAAATTAGGCATAGATGAAAATTAGACTTTTCTTATTATGTTATTACATAGAGGTCAACAGATTAAGTAAGTCAACACTAACAAATAAGAAATATTGTATATTAAGGCACATATTAAGGCATTTTAAATGTACACAGTATATGTATTGTGTATGGTATAGTAGATTTACTTGAATCTCTTTCAATTTCACTCATTTCCTTCGTAATACCTGGGATTTAAATTCGTAATAATTTGACAGAATATAAATTCTTGTTAGAAGTTACAGTAAGAAAATCAGTTCAGGAATTCGTTGGCCCGCATAACTTTTTTAATCCAAGCCACATAATTCGGTACTTTGGCATATATCCCAGGCTTTCCCTTTCTACCGCATTCGTCCCCAAAACTTGTTACACCAAAAACTGTCCATCTATTAATAACAAAACATTTAGATCAACTAAGGCACATTAGAAGGGAATCCAAAAAATCCATGTTATATTTTTGTGTCAATCTCTGTCATAAAAGATAAAAATGACTAAATGCTTGTGTTCACGGCTATTTCAGATCATTTAGTATTATTATTGGCTCATGAACGAGGAAGTGTACACAAACTAAATCGGCTAAATATTCAATAGGCATGCATTCTTTACAACGAAAATATTGCCCTTCTCCTCTTTTAAAAGTGCATGTGCAGAATACGAGCGGCGAATATTATAGATTTAGCAACACGTGCAAAGATAAATGCTAGAGTACGACTCACTCACCTATTCTCGATGGAGCACAAGATAGGACCTAGAAACACAAATTGTACAAAATTTATTATTGTTCTGCTGATGATGCATGCAAAAAAACTTTTTAAATATAAAAGGTTACCCCCAGAGTCACCCGCACAAGAATCAACTGAAATTTAAAAAATACTCAAATAAGTAACATGAAAATCTGTAGAAATTAACTGTAGAAATATAATTTACTAGGAAAACATACCTGTGCCCCCTTTGTATCCCGCACAGAACATGTTATTCGTGATTACGGTTCTGTAAACTTTTCGGCATTCAGGAGTTCCGACAAGTGGAACCTGTTACATGAAAGCGACACATGGAAATGGGACTAACAATAATAAAGAAATGAAATATGTATGTAGTCGTAGTGTATGCGTCTCGAGTCTAGTCATGCAATGTCTCGTTCTCTGTCGAGGTCTTTATCCTCCGTCTATTAGAGACTGTTTATATAGGTCTGCTATTAGTCTCAAAGTCTCAATGAACTGCATCATCTCAACTCAACCTTCCTTCGTGTATTAGTACTATTTTTAATAGTACAGTCACCATGCATCTGAAGGCCCAAAATTGGGGGAGTGCGACAGTGTATCTGACACGCAGTATGAAACTCGTCAAAAATTAAGCACACTTTTACATCTGCTGTCTCAGGACTCAGGACTTGGCTCGCTTGCCCTCAATGCTGCTTTTACATGCAGAATGTACTACATCGTGAGAAACAGGGCAGGACTTGCAAATTACAAAATTGAAAGACGCTGCCTGAGCTAAGAATTTCGTACCATGCACAATGAAGCAACGTGTTTATCCAGTTCACTAGAACAAAGGGTACTAACGGTAATTTCACAATTTTACACCGTCTATGGATGGAGAAACGCAAGGATCACCTAACTGCATCTAACTTTCACCGTGTAGTTACGAAGAAAGACAATACATCGTGTTCAAATCTTGTTGAAGAATTGCTGTATAAGGAATTTTCTGCACAAGCATCTGCGATGAAATGGGGACAAGATAACGAAGACAGTGCGCGGCGCATGTATAGCAAAAGTAAAGGTGTGAATGTGGTAGTCTGCGGACTACTCATCTATGTAATTTCCAGAAGGAATTTTGGCAGCCAGCCCTGATGGACTTGTAAGTGATGATGGTTTACTAGAAGTGAAATGTGCTTATACGGCACATATGAAGGGAGCTGAGAATGTGGTGGATGGCCATACTAATGGATGGATCGCTTATTTGGAGAAGAAAAACGGAAAATTGCGACTGAAGAGATACCACGAATAGTACACGCAAATAATAGGCCAGCTTGCAATAACTGGAAGAAAATGGTGTGACTTGTATGTATTTCTGGATGACACTAACTCCGGAAATAACTATTGGGAACGCATCTATCTGGATAAAAAACTTTGGAAATTACTTGCTCCGGAATTACAAAGATTCTACACAACCTGTGTGATGCCTGAGCTACTAAATCCCCAATATCCAAACCCTCCTCTGAATTATCCTTACACCATGAACATAGCTGTCAAAGAATATTTATTGACACTATGAAAGGCAGACTGGGCTTGTTTTTTCATTAATAAGTATGAATACCACTATATAAAATTTTGTAATCATTTACATATTTAGTACTCGCCTTCTCACAAAGATGAACACATTTATGCATATTAAAGTCTGTTCGTTATAGTCTCAATGAACTGCAACAAATATCTTCACTCACCCTTGCCTCATTCAGCACAGAAGATCCAAACACATGCAAATGGCCTTCCTTTCCCCATCCAAGTATCGTACAGAGTGTATCCGGAGTAGGAAGTGTCTGATATTCTTGGGGTAGACATGCAAGTCCGGCGTCAATGGGAACAGGCTCTGGGAGCAGCAGAAGCGCTATGTCGTTGTCCACCGTCTCAGGGTCAAAGTCTGGATGTATGAATGCAGCGTCGATCTATTCTCAAAACATTAGTTTTATGTTCATAAGTCAACCGCAGACCGTTACATACAATTACTAAATTTGATGAAGGGAAAAATTCCATCACCAACTAATCTACAGTGCTTTCTAAGTACAAATTAAAGCCAAACTGGGCTCTCATTTTTCCTACATTTTTAGAAGGCTTTGATTTGTCTGTTACGTATACAATTGAAGTATTGACTTGATGTCTAAAACTGCATATTATTATTAGCTTTTATAGATTATTTGGATAGGCTAGAATTAATAATAAATCTGTCACGGCTTGACTAAATTAATTTTCGGCAACTACATTTGCTTTATGTTCTATTATTATTTTTGGCAAAAGGCCATGTTTCTCTGCACTATTTACATTGCATGCTGTGTAATTCATCTCAATATACATGGTAGACTTCTTTAAAATATATGCAAGACGATTTGTTCCATCAGTTCCATGTACCGCAATCAGATCGGATTACGCACATATGTACTATGACTCTTATTATTGCAGAAAAAATTAGATTAACTGTAGACGAAATGCATGCAAGTATCGTACTTGCAGTCGCTGTCTCGCACTTGAGGAGACACGCGCTGCAGCATACATACATACTTCCCACAAGATAATCGAAATCGAAAAATTCTTTGAAAATCGAGTAATACACTTTGTAAGTTTATTTAAAAGGATTGAATTTGTCGTATTGTAATAAGTAATACTTGCATGTTGTGTATGCTGTTCCTACACACAAAGTCTGAAACTAAGAAGAGTGCTTGCATAGTTGCAATGCAACTGTGGCACCCTTTGGCACAATCAACCAAGTTTAGTTATACTTTAGCTATGCCATTAATTCCCGGACGCACTCTGTAAGCGATACAAGCTACAAATTATTGACAATTAAGTGTATATTTCAGTTTTCGAAATAGTGGCCTCTAGCTTGTACGCAAGCTTGAAGTCTTCCGCGACATCGTACAATCGAGGCAAACACCGATTCCATGGGAAACAGGCCACATTCTTTCACTATAAGATTTCAAAGCACTCTGATATATCAGCACATTCTCCTCTCCAGTTCCGACAATATGGGATGCACTGTCATTCGTCCTTCCCAATAAAGTCACGAAAATTCGCTTTTAGCCAACTTTGAACGATTTTTGCTTCATGCGCTGGGGAAGAGTCTTGCTGGAAGGTTCCCGCGTCCCCATCAAATAGGTTTGATCCAAACAGCTTAAAAATGAACTCTAACACATCATCCGGGTAGTTTTTCACTCAAACTTCAACCCCTTGCCCCACAAAGTGCACATCGGTCTTTCCCATGCAGCTTAACCCTAACAACGCCACACAGGAGAAACTTGTGACTTTTGGGCTCTTAATGGAATATCTAACTTATTTTGAGCAACATACTTATTGTTTTGAGTGTTAAATTTTTTCCAACTGTAAAAATTTTGTCATTGGTGAAAAGTTTTTCTTCACGCTTTCTCCTGCGTACCCACATAGGAGTGCCCTATTACGAATCATCCGATTTTCTACATTACGTTGACTAAGGAAGTGGCAAGCCCCTCGTTTGAAAGCCTTCATATGTAGGTCATCCCTAAATGCCATAACCATAGTTTGATGTGACACGTTCATCTGGTAGGCCACGTTCTTCGCTGTACATCGAGGATTTCTGACTGCTTTGAGCATGACCGGAGTCTGTTTTGTGCGACGCCGTTCGGATCTTTTACTGTCAGTTGTAGAGTTCCGGTCTTGTGGTAAATTTGAACCACAGCATAAACCGTTGGACGTTTCACACCACCATTTTTGAGGGCTTTGAATATTTCGTTAGGCTTCCTTCCACGCAAATGTTGCTGAATTATTAATTCACTGTCACTTCGATACGCTCCCATTTGTGCCAATGTATACATACTTACACCCACACTCCAATGGAGTTATTTGTTCGTAATTTCAAGGGGAACAAATTTAGTAATAATACAGCAATGTATTTCAAAATTGTGGCATCGGTATCCCGCGAAACAAAAATCCGGGAATATAAGTCATAACTAAGTATAAGTTAACTATTAAACCACAGAAGAGCATGTGTGCAGAGGGATCTAAATGTCTATAAAGCAATCCTTATTTTATGCTATTCTTCAGACTTTAGGAATGCAGGTTGGGATCGGATGGTGCTTTATCTTTACCTTGTATTGCTTTTCAGTGCCATCATTCCTGTGCAAATGGTGCTCGCCAATAGTCACAAAAATCCTACGACGAATACAATGGGCACTGCAAAGAGAAAGCACGTATGTTAAAATATTATGCATTGTAAGCATTATTAATTGAAACGCAAATACTTTATTTGATTAAAGTAATAAATAGCACTACCTGGTAAGAACCCATCTCGACGAAATCAATGTTCCTCCACAAAATGCTTCCTAAAATAGAATTACTTTTAGAGCAACCAACCTATTTAGCCTAGGTTATGTAAAACTGCAATTTACCTGCATTCTGTTTAAAATCGCAACTTGCCATCTAAATTAAATAAAATAGTTATTAACATTTTCGTTGCAACTATTCAACTGCGATTTAAATAACATTGATTTACTTGTCCAAATGACAATTACATCAAATTTAAAACCCAAACTTACGGCCAGCGTCCTTTCCTGGCTTCTCTGCCTCCTAAAATTCTAAGAGCGATTCCTTGACGATTCCTATCAGTAATGCGAGCAACGCCACAGGTAGGCGGCACAGTAATCGAATCTCTACTTTCAGTTTCGTCAATTGGGAATAGTCCGGAAAATTCTCTAGAGCCATCGTATATATCGTTGTAGCTGCCAGTGAAGTTCTGCCTTCTTGAAGGATTCCTATTGAGTCTGCCGAAGGGTGGTGTTCGCTTTCCTGTGAAATGGCTGTTTCTGTTTACAGACGGTGATATCGTTGACAGAAAGCTTGCTGGCAATAACTCAGTTTCTGTGAAAAGTTATCGGAGTAATTGCATAAAAATCTTGTGCCCCTAAACTCTAAATGTGTGTGTATAGTATTTACTTACTTACAAACTAGAACTACGCATAGTAGAATGCATATTTTTATATTTTTTTAGCATGTGGCAGACTCAAATGGTTTTTACATGCTGGTGCTGGTATTATAAAAATATGCACTTTACTTACTTGCACTGGTTTACTCGACTAATACTCGTGAGGACGATAAATTAGTTTTGTAAGAAAATATGACAGGAAAGAATGTGTGTAGTATGTAGTTGGCATTTGGAACGAATGAACTATATGTACATAATACATCATGACCCCCACTCACTTTCACGAACGTTTGATCCTCCACTATAATGGTCTGTGTCTGCCTGTTCGAAATAGTCCGAATCGTCTGCTGCAAGAAAATCTCTACGGTTATTCTGAAATATAAACTCACAGTGGGTAGCCCGGTGATAGCAAAATGCCTCTTCGTGAACTATAGTATCTCCACATATCAGGGGAAAGCGACATGCCCTATTTAGCATGAATAATTGGACGTAAAATTATCTCGTGCTTTTACAATTCACACATATATTATGTAATATCCCAATGTTAAGATTGCGGGAATGTATGCATGATTCTTTTTAACCTGTATCTTTTTGTAGTGCAGTGTCGTGTACATGTTGCCCATCTTGTCCATCGACTGTACAGAAATGAATCCATGTCAAATAGGAAGCTGGGAGGTGTGAAAGACCGTATTGACTTACATCGGGCTCCATTACATATCTAAAGAACCATTTAGAAAACAACTTTTTGTTTTATTATTTGCAGATATGCCAATGTATTTTTTAAAATTGTTTATTTAATATTTACTTAATTTTGCATTGCATAAACATAAATTTACCTTATAGCGTCTCAGTTTTTTATCCGCTTCCGTCCCATCACAGAATAAAATTGGCAGTGACACAAGAAACAATAAGGTCTGTGACAAATGCATCTTTATTGAAACAATTTGTGCAACTTGCTTTGTCTAATCTTGCCAAGCTTTTTATTACACTATTAACTACAGTCACCGAATATTCTTCCTAAAAATCCTCTTCAGTTCGCTGCACAACGTGGAGAGTTCACAGAACGATTCTTGCTTTTCCCCATTTGCTTCAGTTTGCATTTATGTATACTTGATTACTTGAATCATATAATGAGAGTCACACCAACAAAGGTCTCTAAAGAAGAAAAGCAATAATATGAATGCATTGAGCACTTCCACAACAACAACTGTTTTCTGCTTAAAGCATATTTCGATTGAATGTGCAACGACGATTGCTACTGCGGTCGTTATCTTGCGCGAGTAAAATTCAATTTGTGGTAGACAGTAGGGAGACAGACGTTCAGGTTGACTCGTCCATTACTCGGATTGAGAAGGAGAGTGGTGTTGAGCAAGATTCAAGATTTTCGTCTAGGACTTTGTATTTGCCGTGCATAAGAAACAAGAGTGAGATAGTCCGTAGTGAGAATGAAAGGGGAATATTTCCTCTTTGCTCAGCTCATCCTTCAGTCAAATTCCAAAGGATTCAACTTATATGCAGGATGAGATCCCTACTACAAACTTTGAGATTACAAATAACCCGTCTTTTTTCATACTCACCTAAATGCTAAGGATAGAGTTAGTCTGTGTGCATTTTAAAGTTATAGATATTGTGCGGAAAGCAGGCGGGTGGGGTTTGTTGTTATTTGTATGAGTTCGTGTCATTAGTTTCTGCTGTAGTATGTATGTACGTGCACTGCCACTAGAGAATCTTCATTTCGGTAGCAACAAGACTTTCCCTTTTTCCTCACTCTCCTGTCTACTGTTCATCAACCTTTTCTACAATGTACACACACATACACACACTCACACATGCATACGGAAAACAAATTTGGCCATGGCTAAAGAACTTTTCACTTTTTTTGTCTGCTCTGCTAACCCTAGGAAGAAGAGTCGAAGATTTAGCATTTTTTCGCCCTCATCGTTCATTGACTGAATTTGAGTTTAGAAATAACAACATATGTCTTGCATACTACCATTATATGAGTATGTGCACACGTATGACTCAAGCAGTTAGTATTTACTGCTTCAATTACATTTGAGAAAGTTAATGGTTCAGTAATGGTTAATTGGTATCTTTATTGGTAGTCGAGAGTTTATTGCTGCTTCAACCACCACCGCACACATCTGCATCTTACATTTATTCGAATATAAAGTATGTATGTATGGAAGATGAGATGAATGATCCACTTTGACTTCACTTCAATTCATGACCTCTACAACGGAGAAATATATCTCAAGTACATTACTGCAATCTGTTTCATTCTAAATTTGACAATTTATTGCTGCGTACTTATACTCAGAAGAACAAAAATATTTGTTGCTAAACGTATATTCAGACGTAGTAGTTATTCTTGAACTCAAAGTTCTTTACTTTGCTTAAGCAATTACATTTTGCATGCAATGAAGTTTTGTACACCCACACGAAACAAAAGATTGACATTACAATGCGAAAATTCTTGTTCAAATAGTTGTATCGTTAAATCTAGAAATATTATGTTCAGTGCAAATCAAATAGCGATATTACATTACTTGGTGACATTTGCTTCGTGGGAATGACTAACGTATTATGTACATTCTGACAACACATTTATATATATACACAAAATAGGAAATAGTACATGTTCTATTATACAGTATCAGATATACATATCAGTATAGTATAAGATATACATACATACATATAATATTCACATGCGTACTAAGCTATGAAGAAGCACCATTATTACATTAATTGCTGTCATCATTCATGGGAGCAGATGAAGCCAACGAACGATCTCCATGTTCGGTTGATGACACATGTCTTCCCAAAAGTCTGTTCCTGAAGTTGTTGAGCCCGTTGATGGATTTGCAAAGGTTACTGGGCCAATGCTAATCTTTCCTAACACCACTTTTGAACCTGTTCAGTTACAGAATACAGTTTAGAAAGCTTTTAGATGTTAATTCTAATAATATAATTATCTGTATTCTTAATGTATAATACGTATAAGTACATGAGTTTATTTTTGACTCGTGAATTCTTCAATGTGATGACAGGGTTAAATTTATACATATACTATGTAATTTAGCACTTCGTGTTATTAGATTACATCTTGTATTTGTCGTGGTTGGGTAGAAAAGTATGATTTACTGCTTGCCCTGGCTAAAGAGACTTTATCTTCTAATATTTAGGTAAGCTCTCACTACTCACTGAATATGGTATTCATACATTTAACGTAAATGTGTGTTGGTGTTGGGGATGAAGAATGTGGTGACTTTTACCCAGCATAATTAGTTCAATATAAACCTAAAACTGTCCCTATTAAAACATTACATGTTTAGTGTAACTTTACACAAAGCTAGATGATTTCTCTTTTCAACGTTTGTTTTTCCAGTCCAAGTACACTTTGGTAAAATTAGATTTTGTGTACCTACCTACTTATGTATGTTATGTATATGTAATTAAATATCTGAACATATTGTTGAGGCTGGCCGGTCGATGCTATTAAGTCTGTCGGTGCGGCCTGAGTTTGTTTATGCCAACCAAATGAAAGCACAGTCTGTCACTTACCTCGGTGATGAACGCAGCAAATATATATCGTTCCGGCCAATTGAGAGTAATTTAGTTGTGCATTCAGACACTTAAGCCTTCATTTTATGAATGCCTTATCCAATGATCTTAGAAATGAATGAATGGGTGTTCCACTTACCTAGACGACCCCTGGCAATCACAACCAAGAGAAAAGAGATTTGACTCAGAAGCTCTTGAGGAATGGTGACGACGAATACGTCATCAAAAAATGGCACGGAACCCCAACGGATCAGTCGAGTTTTCCGAGACTTTATGTTTCTACCTTGCTCTTGCAAACTCACTTTTACATATGTTGATGCTGTTAAAAATAAAAGAGAGAAGCTTTCAGTCTCATTGGTCGGAAACTTTGTTTGTGCGAAAAAATAAGAAAATCATCTTTGTCATATAGAAATGCCTTAGAATCACTCCTCGATATCAGAATGGCTGTTATACATATGTGCTACGCTACATAATGAAGCTCCTACAATGTGCATTTGTATACAGTCAGAATTCAGCTTGAATGGATATCTAGTGATAATGGTACATACACTTACTTTCAACAATTTTAGAGGCGGTTTTACAAGATCAAAAATCTTTTGTCATTTTTTTTGCATGCATTATAGATTGAAACGGCATTGAAGATGTCAATGCGAACAATACGTATTCTTATAGCAAGTTGTTGGTTATACTTATTGTTTCTTTATAGGTTAATTGTATTTCCATTTTTTAAATTTCATTCCAGAAAGTGTGTAAGTATTCTTCCCCAATTTAAATGTGACGATTCGACCGCAGCACTAGGCTTCTAAGCAGAAATCGTTGAATTTAAAAAAAAAGAAATGTGCTAAAAATTTGCACGTGCACGTTTTCAATACATATTGATTTGTAGATGCCTAAAGCTCAATTTTTAACTTTTCCCCACTTTTCCAAACTATTTACACTTTTGCTCAGATGAACAATAAGAATTAAATATGTACGAGTAAAATAAATAATTCCTTTGTTCAAATAATCTCAACAGATTCATCCGAAGGAGCAAGGACTTACCGAATGTCTTTGTAAACATTGAGGGAGGAGAAAGTTCTCGGAATGACTGATGTTCCTTACTGCCAACAGTGCCAACTGCCAACCAAACATGTATTCCTTGTGTGAGCATGTGCCTAATTAGTTTGCACGAATTAAAATGGTCGCATCACTCACTGTATGCAATACGTTTCTGTTGTAATGTGTTTACCAGATTGCGACTAGTGAAAGTATTGTGTGAATATATATATATATATCTATGTACATTGCTACATTCCAGGGTTGTCAATGGGAAAGATTCCCCGAAAGATGCTGGCAATACTCACAAAATCCTGGGAAATTTCATCAATTTCAGGCAGTTGCCTAAGGAATTTGACTGTCAACTTTGATAGTATTGAATATATTTTAAAGATAGTATTTAATATCAGTACATCTAATATGAATCATCAATAAAAACTCCGATTTTTACTCTCGAATGATATCCTACGCGATTTACTAATAGAGGGTTTTTGGTAAAAATAAATTCCCAATGTGCGAGACACAATGTGTGACACAACATGCATATGTAAGTATGCATGTTGTGTATACATTTTAACACATATGAGAGCTTGTAATTTTAATGCATCTACTTTGTATCTGTTCAATTTCGTCAGAGTGGTAACCGTTTCCAATAATTGCTGTAAACATTAAACAGAACCGTCTCGCTCCATTAATCCCTAAGCGAACCAATAACTTAAAACTGTTGCGGGTGACGGGGAAAAGCACATGTCCCAGAATGGGAAAACAGATAGATACTAAAAGGCCCATTTGAATTCTCAGAACAACATCATAAACTGAGGTTTCGGTTAGAGTGGCACCCGGACCCCGTTTTTGCATACTTTGTTAATTGACTATTATGGTTGTGCCGTAATTACTTGCTGACAGGTGCGAAGTAATAAACAAACCAAAAATACGTTTGTGCGGTGAGCATTGCGTGTCGAATTCAACGGAAACGTAAAGCCACACTTACTGTATTCATTGTCGTTATTTTCGTGGAGTCCACTAGCTTCCACCACTTTCAGTGTAAGTAGTCCAGGGGCAGGCTCCGAGCTCCACTGTAATGTAACCTGCAATTTCACACCTTCACTAATGTCCGAAGGTTGATCTAAGCGCTTCCATAACTGTCCTGTCCTCAAATCGTCCTTAAAATCCTCCGTCTCGAATCCGTTCACATCTTTCAAAGCCAGATTCACACAGCCCAAAACAAATTTGGTGCCCACGTGTGGACTGGCCAACCCCATCACTCTTAGCTTTAACACTTTCGTGTGCAGCACTCCTTTTCTGACGTGGAAATTGAATTCTTGATTGAAAATCGGAGAATCTCCCTGATATTCCTTTGTACGCTGCTTTGCACCGCGGCCTGGATAAATTTTCACTGTCACATAATGGTGCTTATTGTCCGGGAAATGTTGTCCAGCCAGTAATCTCACATAGAGGATTTGACTTGCGAGTTCGTAAAAGAGACAGAATCCTATCCTTGGACTAGAATCACCAGGATTCGCCAATTGGGGATAGTATTGTTGTGCTAGCATAGGTGCTGTGGCTAAATTTCGGGAACAAGATGGCTGCTCGCCATCTGGTTTACCCGAGCCTCCGACTTGCCCTAGAGCAGAAACCTAGAAACATCCGAATTGTAAAATGTTTAGAGTTAATTTTAAAAATTATGACTAAATTAGCAAAGAATATATGTATTTATAGATTTCATGCACTTTTTTGCTGAAACATTCTTGCTTACCGTAGGAACTACAAATGTGATATTCCTATCAGGTGTAATAATATTCTTGTGCAACACTAATTTTTTCCCTTTATTATTCCAAGTCATTTTCTTGTCAATAAATATGCCCTCCGTTGCCTTGTCGTAATGATTCTCAACACTGGTACTAGCGAAGGAAGAGTCATCCACCAGATCCGATAATTTCTCCTCAATATTTTTGTTTCGATTTGTACACCAACGTATTGTAAAACAAACCAGCAGTATCACAAACAGCAAAAACACGACACTCACAGTACTTGCCAAAACAGTGACTTCCCTGCTGTAACTTTGGAGCACTGTGTGAGTCATGGCAAACAGAAATGGATCTGTCGATGTCAATGTCGTCGTAGGGGAGGGCAGAAAAGATGGATCTTCTGGAAAGTCTGCCATTATAAGTGAATTATGAGGATCAGAGGAAACTTTTCCACAAAGAAACAATCACACAAAAACAGTCAAGCTTGCTAAATTTGTATGTACTCAAGTGTACGTGTCAAGTTTCCCGGAGCCATCCGCCACTTTGGTAAACAGGAGTCGAGGTCCACAAAAAATAATGACTAGGTACAGGCCGCTTGCTGCTGTTGGCAGGTCTCGCTCAGCATTCGACATGGCTGCGGGAAAATGATTGAGAGTTCTAGCGATTATGTGAGCCACAGAATGGCTGCTGCTGCGGACACGATCTCAGCCCAATGACAGGCAAATGACAGGGAATTGAATGATTGACGGTGATGTGGCTGAATAAATGCACGATGAACTGAAATGATCTCCTATTCAGTGTAGAGTGATATCTCCTGGTGTTGGCGTCGTTATTTTCTTAAACCGTAACCACTTGTGCCAATTGTACAGGTACGCAAGTATACACAATGAGGATTGACGATAACGTTGAAGAGACTATAAAAGGTGGGTGACGGTATCATCGTAGTTGTGGTTAGAATCAGAAACGTTTCCACATTTCCTCACCACCAATACCTTTATGAAGCAGTACAACAGTATAATTAATTTGAAGAGACAATATGCTAATCTGCATAATGAGATGAATCGAAAACGTAATACCATCAACCATATACAGCCGTATAGTACCTTATAAGACAGACTGGACTCTGTTCTCTCAAATAATCAGTGTCAACGAATGGTAGCAATAGTACAGTACCTATACATATAATAGTTAGTTCTCTTTCATTATTAGTATTCTTGTTCTTGTGGATCGAAATTTATTTGCAACAGCCCCTCTACACATGCAACTTCTACTTCTATTGTTATGATACAGTGTTGAAGCTATGTCAGCAGACCTTGGGATAAACTGCCAGGATTAATAAAACATCTCCCTATATATAATTATGTAGATTGATCCATGTATAAATTTTTACAGGCTACAAAGAGCTCCCAGATTCTAATTCTATTTGACAAAGTGTTCAAATAAAAATTATATGCTACTTTAATATCATTGGATATATTGGATATGTTGTCATAATATATTTAAATGTGGGGATATATAGGTAAAGCATAATGTATAGTTAATGTTGTTTGCTAAAGGTATCATTATAAAAAGACACTTGTGGCAGGTGTGCCCTCGGACGGAACTACTACCATACCAGTTCCACTCCATGACTGACAGACATTCAGTAAAATGAGACTGTACATTGACTGAATACCTGGTCGGAATGTTTTACAACAATTATATTAAGCAGTATGACATCTTGAAATTTCGTTTTCTTTAAAATACATTTTGAATGAAAGCATGTGGATGTCGCAATAAATTATATATTATCCGTATGCCCTAACAGACACGGTCACATTAACTTCCATATAAACTGCAAAAAAACCGCATATTTAATTTAAATCATGTTAAATGGTAATTTCCATAATCGCACTACTGTCCTGAAAATATTGACTAAACCAACTGCGATGGCATTTCCGTATATTTACATTTGTACTATTGCCCTATGCATACTGATCTTGGCAGCAAGAACGCAGTAAGTAATAGATGGAATTCCTTTTTCTACGGAATAATTTTATTCAAAAACACTCGTTTATAAGTCTGTATAACACATTGCATCCAAAACTACACAATAACTTAAAAGGTGAACATTTTTATATACATGATTTTAATATTTAAGTATAGAATTGTACATTTGAAACTGTATCTATAACTTTATTTGACGCAGATAGACAATTTTTTGGTTTGTAGGTATGATGTGACAAACGAGATTAACTTAAAACATTTTTCCCTTTCTTTCCATGTGCAGTTTTTTCTCTACGTTATGTTTCCTCCTCGTCAAGTATTCCTAAGGTCATGGCCAGTCTCTTAACTGAGTTTATTACTTGCTCTTGTACCAAATTGAAGCTCATAGCCAAAAGGGCTATGCCGAATAGAAGGTAAAGGGAGCATAACGCAATACTCACCTGTAAAAACAATCAAACAATCATAAATTATCGATATTATCATTATTTTCAATGGAACTATTTAAATGTATGCCAATTGTTTAAACTATTGACTTTAATAGTAGATATATATAGAAGATAACGGGGGTATGATTTTTTTCTTGGGTTCATATGTTGGTATGCGTTCATTTTCTTGAAGCACACTCATCAACCGAGAATGTTTGTGTTGATACTTTCGAGCGCGAGGCTCATTTCCCTCACGAATGATTAAAGAGACTACTTACAGACGTCTCAACTGATTGTAATGTAAAAATATCAGAACCAGTTTAAAAAAAACGTAGCTCTAATGACGAATCTGTCTTTAAATAGCTGAGAGTCTTACTTCAGAGTCTCCTTGAGTTGGAACGAAATCTCCGAATCCAATTGTAGTGAGGGTGATGAAGCAGAAATACGCCGAATCAAGGAAATTCCAGTCTTCCCACCCGGAAAATAAGAAGGCTCCCCCAACTATGTAACTTATCACCAAACTTGAGCTATAAATGAACAGATTACATGTGTGCTTTATAGTACATAGTATACGGATTTCCTCCTTAAGTAGACTATGTATATTAAAACTGAAAACTATTATAAGTACCATAACCAAATAGGAACACTCTTCTGGGCAACATCTTCTTCATAATCACTGTCGTCGTAATCCTCCTCTTCCTCATCCCAGTATTCGAGTTCCTCTTGTTTCGGAACCTGTAATTAAAGTAGGCAAAGAACATTTTAGCAAACCATGAAAGAGAATCAAAAGTCCAATTAAAACTATACCGATAATTTACGAACATATCGGGTTGGGTCTGGGGGCACCGAGCGATTTCGTGATAATCTGGATACTTTTGGATCCTCAGTCTCAACGACAGCCGCTGGAGTAGGAGGAACTGCCTCTGAACCAGTCGTGGCATGAACACTCTCTTCAGCATATTTGTTGAACAACACGGGTAAACTTGGAGGCAATTCCGGTTCTGCCGACTTGGCTGATCTCTAAAGAAGAAAATGGAGACATTAGACAATGTCTCCCTTGTTTAATGGAGTGAATAATTGAGGAATCCTTTGGTTACCTGAGAAAATCTTTGATGTGCGTGAGCGTGAATTGAACGTGGCTGAGTAGTTCGCGGAAGCGTCGATGAGTTATGTCTGTGTACACCACCTTCCATGTAGGCGCTGTCGAAATAAATAATCAAGATTGTGTGCTCTATATAATACTACGGTAATTTATATTGTTCATGTTTTAATTATAGAAGCTAATTACTATCCAGCAGGATCTGAAGCGGTAGAAATTACTGAGTCCGACACAGCGGAATCAGCAGAGCGTTGTGAAACGCGGGCCGACCTTCTCATGGACCTTTTCATTCTGACACTTCTACAGTAGTGCACAAAATACATTAATTCAATAATTCCCTCCGTGCATACACAACATACACAGGCATTGTGTTCAGGGACTCGCTAGCATTGTTTCATTATCTTAATTACAACCAGAGTCCATAAACTGCTTTGTTAAAATGAAATTTTGTCCCGGAGGCACTTAAACTAATTGCTAATGGACTAATAAATTCTATTTTATTACCCTGAGCTTTTGGAAGATGATCCTCTGACACTTTTGCCTCTTCTCAAGTGACCTCTGTGCCTGTGTTTCGGTTTTCTTGTACAGATATAGCAGCATACCTAGAAAACCGATTCTCCCGAAAGTATTTCTTTTCGTACGTTTTGTAATTTATGGGTATTCAGATAGCAAGAAAAGATTACAGACAAAAATAAAAACTCATTTCTTGCTTCTTTCTTCTCTTTCCAACTCTTGCTTTCAAAATCATAAGCCATAAACAAGGAACATTTGTACTTGACTTAATTATCTGTATCAGTTGGAGTCGACAGCTTGAACAGTCGCACACTCATTTGTACTGCACAATTGATATATTGCAAATATCTATTACTGTTCCCGAAACAGTTTATTTACAAGCTGACAAGATAAGAATGGGCTAATAAGTGAAAATATTTTCCTGTACGGTACTTTGAATATAGTAGAGCTAGACTACGTAACTGTGGCATAAAAACAAAGACCTAAAGAACAGAGTACTTCACAATAAATAAATCCTTCAGAGCTCGACTTACAAATAACTCACAAAGGATTTTTCAAGGCAAATGATAAATATATAACAGCAATAATCATTGGGTTTTGGCGTGTACTTTTAGATTGTTTTGTTTAAATTAAGCAACTAGTGTGAGTTGCCATTGCCCCGTGTCATTTGTGAATAAACCTAACAGGCTTCGTGTCCACCTTTCATAGGATATTAATCTATGGATTAAAAAATTTGAGTTTTGGTAAGGAGATTTAATTTTTAAAAACTTATTTACTTTCCAATAGATAAATCTGAATGCATTAGCCATGAAGTCGCCAATGTGAGACCAGCACACGACCATAAGAGGAATGCCTATAGTAAATATAGTAAATAATAGTTATAATAAGGTCCTTAGTATTATCTTTTGTACGGTCGGACCGCATTTTGAAAATCTGCGTTAGAACAAGTGCATAGATGTAGTCTTCGTTTTCTTGTAATTAACAGTTTGTTTTATTTTGCGTAAGTAAATTCATTATTTAGTGATAAATGTCAATACAACATTATTGTGGAACTGTGATCATCTATTGTAGTGGGTAGCCGAAAGATTGTCGATGAGCAAGAATACCTTTTCAACCAAAAGGTCGTTTACGTGTCCGTCCAAGTTCTTCTTCAAATATTCACAGTAATTAACAAACAGCGGAATACTGTCCTTGGGATGAAATGGTCACTACCGTCACAATCACTTCAAAGAGCAGCCCTCCCCCTTTGTTTGTCGAATCTGTCAATTAGGATTTCAGGGACATGATGGTGCTACAAAGCATATACATAAAATCTTTGCGTATGGGTACACAATATTTTGAGGGGGTATTCATAAATTATGATTTTTTTGCTTAAATTTCTAATGAAATATTGTGTGCATAGGTCTGAAACAGTACTCATGTAGTGAAACGGAATTTTCACAAACGTCAAATCTGAGTCAACATATTTTAGGTGGTCACGTAAACCCACTATGAAAGGCTTTCACCACCGGCCCAAAGTAGACTTTCGACTCCCTTTACCCTTGGACAAGATAGGTAATTCAGTTGATGCGCAAAACAAAATACAGTTACCATTTTCTTTAATTATGCACCACAATTAATGAATCGGCCCTATTTCTAATTTTCAGTTACGGGAGGCAAAATTCACCAGCTGTACATTGTTCATTGGAGGGACAGCAATAACCTTCCATGTAGAAGTATGTAGCTGCGGCTACACAAGCATGAAGTGTCCAAAGATTGCCGTGGCAGAAATATTGAAAAATTCTAGCGATCTTGGAGACAAGGACCATACCAGTCACGCGTGTGGGGTGCGCGAGAAGATCGCATTGGGTTGGCGGTACGACGATGAGGAAATCATCGTTGTACATGTCGCAGTGGGCAAACCATTGAGTGGTTGCATCCTAACTACATTGAAGCCGAATGTGTATTGCATCCCAAGGACAGTATTCCGCTGTTCGTTAATTACTGTGAATATTTGAAGAAGAACTTGGATGGACACGTAAACGACCTTTTTGTTGAAATAGACAAGCTATCGACAATCTTTCGGCTACCCACTACAATAGATGATCACAGTACCTCAATAATGTTGTATTGACATTTACTTACGCAAAATAAAATAAACTGTTAATTGTAAGATCCTGTTATTTTAATATAATTATTTTAATAATTTAATAATTATTTATTTATAATTATAAATAAATGTAGCTTGCCAACGATCGCATAGAAAATCGTCACGATTTTTCCCCAAACAGTCTTTGGAGCTATATGACCGTAACCTTACAAACAGCAAAAACAATTACTTGATATCAGATTCATATGAAACCGGAAGCTGATCAGTTCGTCTGCTACAGATAAACTGTTACATTATTTTAGCTCTAGTCTACAATACAAACAGTGTAGAAACGCTTACCGATTGTAGTGATAACAATTATTGAGTAGAATAGAGACCCCGTGAACGTCCATTGAAGTTTTTCTGGGTCTTCAGTTCCATCCCAACCTAGTATTGTTACACGTTAATATTGTAAACTTTCTATTAATCATTAAAATAAACTTACCTGTCTTTTTTATTGCTTTTAACAATTCTGTCTCGAATAGCTGCAGAAATAACAATTAAACGAGACACGATCAATGAGATTTAATTCACGCATAAAAGTCTCCACAGACAAAGTCAAATTGTAAAATCCAAAATGTGTGTAATACATTTAGAACTGTGTTTGTAGGGAACGATAAAGCAATACATTTATTTACAAACCTCAAGTCTCATGGATGCGTTTTTGGCCCAGTCGTCAGGGATTATATAGTCGGTTTTCCTCGTCATGATCCATAGATCTTGAGAAACTGCTTCACGAACTTTCACCATTTCTTTTTTCACCTGATTCAAATTTATCTTTTTCTGTGTCATGTATAAACATTGAATTGCATGCCACTTCAAATCTACAAGCACTTCGAGCTGGTTCAAGCCAAAACTTCTAAATTATCATGATTAATGTGAGAGTTTATCATACGGAGGCTTCCTGTCAACCTGCTTCTACAACATGGAATTTCACTTCGCTTCTCAACTTTAAAAGATAGCATAAAATAGTAGGCCAAAGACAGATTGTAAATAAAAAAATTAGACTTTAATTTATATTCGAATTCAACACTTTAACATCATTTGGATAGAACGACCATTTTATAAGCGTGGCTTAACTCAATTTGATCATTCATTTGTTTTGTGTAATGGTATCTCTACGATTTCTTAAAATTTACATGATACATTCGAGTACAGCATACAATATGTGTGGTGATTTTTTTCTAGGTGTTTCTAGGTGTAACACGCCAAAGTTTTTACAACGCGTTTAATACATTCAGTAATTTGATACGAAATAAAATAATGAAACAATGAACAAAAAGAAGCTTTTCTGAGTTCAAGGAAGTACAGTGTGTAATTTTATAATTTTTGCCAAGTCAAATTAGTTAGTGAACCGAACTGTGAACTATACCGGTTGTGAATAACTAGGCTAACACTCTCACGTTATTTTGACAAGTTATTTTTATAAATTAAACCCCTTGCAATCTGCTTTTCTGTTGATACTCGTTTAAGTGATGCCGATGGCTCCCATATAAGCAATGAAGTAAATAGCTCATATTTTCCAAGTATAAAGAATGCTCGCTGTATAATAGGAGGATGCCTCCAATAAACACATTACTTAATTATGAATAGGGCAAATATGTGATTACCTACATTTGATAAGCGCTATACAATGTGTACAGTCAGAATCAGATTAGCTTAATTGGTTACGCTAGCAAGATTCTATTTTGGGATCGAAATCAGAATCTGGAAAATAAACACATGCTCATAAACAAAACGAAGCCAGAGAAATATAAGTTTCGTGTAAGCACCTCTTGAAAAATGGGGTGCTTATGAAAGGACCACACACAAAAGAAAAGGCAATAAATAAAGAACAAACATATTTATTAGCGTATATTATAAATTGTTCAGCACATCATTTACCTCTCGTTCATAGCCCGACTCCAAAGCCTAGACAAAAGGCAGACATTTTTTGTTAATTGACTCTTCGTTGTCTTAACCTCAATTATATCAAATTACAGAAATGAGGCTAAGTGAACGTACCTCGAATGTGAAAGCTCCAATAATGCAGTAGCCCACAACCAGAGTGACAAGCCCCACATGAGATAACACAAAAGTGGTTAACTGCTTGCTCCCCGCTATGCAATATTGACAGCGGGTCTTTTCCTCCGGCTCATCTTCCATTATGCTCTCCACGATGAATTATTTTATTGCTGCAGAGCAGCAAAAACTCTTTCTTCGAATCAAATCCAACCCAATACTGCCAACGCCAAAATTAAAGATGGTTTGCTTAAAATCCATTTTACGTTCGTTCCGTGGAAGACATTTTCTCCAATAGCTTTACTATTACAGTAACACCTACGAATATATTATACACGATCAACGGTGCGTGATTTCACAAGCGCAACAAGATGCTGCTTCTCCTTATTTCAGCATGTAAATAAATTGTTTACAAACAAATACACCACAGTGTGAAACACATCACTCGCCGGAGTGCACAATGAAAAAATTGAAGAAATAACAATTAAAATCCGTTAACAGCAGAAAAGAAACAAATTTTTCTTCACTTTTCAGATCAAATACAATAAATTCGATCTAGAGAAGACGCAGATTGAGACACCAGAGTCCAAATTACACAGTGCATTGCACTTTTACTTCAGAACTTTGCCTTCGACACTATCGACACCCTAGGGTCGCACTTTTAGACTTGCTAAACAAACTGCCACTGTCACATGTAATATGACACTGTTAACGACACTTACATCGGGTGGTACACTGTCGATCTCCACTCTATCTACACCCTACAATTACTTCAATGTGTGGCTACGTGATGAGATAAACTGGAGGAGAAGTGTGTTTGCGAGTGAGAAATTTTCGATGTTCATCAACTGGCAGTGGCATCCACAATGAAATAATAATGGAATGAAACAATGAGTGAAACCGGGTAAGTACCACTAACTAAGCATGTATCAGCACTATACACACACATAAATAGGTACGTGTAGTGTTACGTATGTAGAGAGAGAGAGAGAGAGACGCGAGTCTCGAGTAAACCTCAAGCTTTTACTTAGCATTTTCGTAACTGCAGCAAAGGACAAGCAGATACAATCAAGGCAGAGGTACATACACCTAAGGCTTAAAGAAACAACGATGGCACTCGGCTCTGTCTGCATCATCATCACTATAGTAGTTGTTGTTTTCATACTAGAGGAAGTTGAGATTGAGAGGAAAGAAAGGGTTTCACATTTGCATTAACGATATTGATAGAGAGCTTATTCCGCTATTCTCTCTCTCTCTCTCTCACTCTCACTTATATTTCCTCTTAGTAGTTAGTGCGCTCTGCAGTAAACAGAAATAAGCATTATAATGGAATATCCTAAAGTACATTACAGTAGTACATGTAGTATTCTGTGTCTACATCCACATATTTACATTCTTAATGCAAAGTACACACTTATGTATTTGCAGTGCACAGATGCATACAGTAGGCATATAGAGCAGCTATCGTGGATATCATCCGTGATAATCGCAGTTAGGAGAGAGAAGACAAGACAGTAAGTACAAGAACCATTCTACAATTACTCTGTGTGCTGTGTAGTAGTTGTTGTAGTTGTTTTTGTATCTGTGTGCAAGTAGTGGTAGTAGTAGTCGGGGTGGCGGTAGTTAAAGCTAGAATAGAAGAAGAGCTTTGATGTGTGTAAAAAAGAACAGAAGAGGACAGGACGGGATTGCACGTCCTGGAGTCTCCTACTACCACCACGAACGACTACTTACTACGGTTGTTGTGTGCTCTCGCTTTGTGTCGTTCAGAGTTCAGAGGAGGAAACGTTGAGATGAGATCTGACTATAGGCTAAAAATAGTGAGACTGTGCGAAAAGAAGTGAAGATGAAATGCGTAACTAAAAATAGAAGTGTCACATCCATACATTCCAAGTCGAATGCAATGAATTTCCTATTCTCTTTCGCTCATTCTCATTTTGTCTGCAAGACTTAGACGAATACCGAAAGTTTCGTTGGGGCATAATATCATCTGTCTGTATGACTTGATTTTTCTCTCTCGCTCTATCTCGAGAGATGAACGTGAGACTTTTCTTGAATTGACTGGACTTCTTCCTCTTCACCATTGTGTCTCTACATAAAGTGAGACTAGTCTGAAGACACAGTGTCTATATCTTGTCTTGTATAGTAGAGAGAGAGGATGTAATAGGCTAGAGGAATTCTATGTGAAAGGCTCAGACGCATCACTGTTGCTTCCTTGCTGTCTTTCATGCATCATCAACTTGTGCTTTACTCATCTAAAACTCATTTTTAACCCGCCTTTGTCTTTCTTTCCCTTCTTCCTTTTCCTTCCTTTGCACATTTCATTGTAACTGTAATCAAGAGAAAAAACCGGCTGCTGCGGTTCCACTATCTTTATCACTGTGTAGGTAGTGGTAGTATTTAGGTAAGCTGTGTGATTATGCACACACGGAAAAAGAGCTTCTGTGTACATGCAATTTTTTTCTATTCAGTCTCAATCCGACATCCGACAAGCCCTTCAAACTAATTGTCATAGTAGATTCAGCGAAGACGTGCAAAAACAATGCTCTATCAGTTTTGGCATTTGTCGTCTGACGTTATTGGCTCCTCATTTCACTTGCAGGAAAGACTCGCTCTTGTGCTCCCTTCTTTTTGGCGCACGTAACTAAACAAAAAAGTATTTATCACCATTAGAAATTTTAGTACGGATTTCGCCGACTCTTGTTAGTCTTGTTTTGGTAGCCCGATGCATCGGTTCAATCGTTTCCAATATGTAGACCTGAATGAAAACATTGAGGTTGTAGTATCAAGATATAGCGTGGAACCTCAATTCACTTGATGCAACTATTATTTTAATTTTGTTGCATATATTTATTATTAAATAGCACTCTTGGTTGACCATTGTGGTAATTGACATGGGATTATATATGTTTAAGTGGGAATCCTTTGTTCGGGACGAACCTTTAAGTGGGACACTTTTTAGGGAAAACATATTTTGGTCGTTTTAGAGTGAGAGCATCGCTCGGTGTGAGTGTTTAACTTATTCTTAAGTACATAAGTAAATGTATTTGACTGAAAAGGTTCACTTTAAAGATTCGTCTGCATTTATACGAAAGAATAAGCCGAGGAAACATCAAAATGTCTAGAGTATTGTTGCAAAAAGACAAATAAATAGTTTTCCTCTCTTGGACAAATTTGAATATTACAGTAGTTAATACCTCAACTTTCCCGACAATATTAACTCATGATCTCTAATAAGGCTACGTCTGTCCAACACAATACATAGATCCAATACCAACCATTGCATTGCATATTGCATGAATTAACAATGTTTGGATATTTCTATTTTCTGAGAGTGTGCGCGGCGCATTGTTGTAATAGCATTTAACTGTATTCCAGCTATTTGTCATTAGTAATAATAATTTACTGTTTTCATAGTACATACAGGCAAAAATAAACATATTTTACATATTATTATGCGTATGAATGACAAATAGGTCGCTTCAGATGGATTGGAGGAGCTGGGAATTCAACCATGATTTTAGTACATAGGTACAATAAATTAAATATATATTAGCATTCCACATTATAACGCATCTCACGTCTCAACCACCGGTTTCATAGAATTGTCGTTATAGTAGATTATATACTACACCATATTTTATTTAGTACATTTTCTTATTACAATGTTTGTAGTATGTATTAAAAATATAACTGTAGGATAAATGAAATTTATGGACCATAGAGGTAACACGATTTCCATAGCTGCTTAGATGATTACATTTTCATATATGTATAGTTCCGTAGTTCTACCTTTAAACTAAAAAGAGAAACAACATTTGCTTACACAGATTTATTTTCTAATATGCTATGTAAGAATGTAGTGGGTGAAACTAATTAAATTCTTGGCTTTCTTGAGACCTTAGAAACAGGGTCAGAGAAATTACTTTGAAAAGATACTTTCTCATTCGTGTCTCTGGCCTGTACTTCTCCAAACCAGATAGGGGGTAGCGGTAGTGGCTTCAAATGATTTGGTAGATTAACCGGATTTTCTAGAATTAACGGTGGCTCGTAAATAGAAGTGTCTTCAGGAGACGAATAAACGGTGGAAGTAAAGTTTTGCAGTACGGGCTTCCTCTTAAAGAAAAACTGATCTTCTGGGATCAACTTGACTCCAAACCTCTCTAGTAATTGGACACTAAAAACATTAGTGGGGTTTGCTACAGGCAGTTTAATTTTAATTTTGGATTTGGGCTTTGTGGAGCGCAATGGCGGTATCCTCCCTTTTTTCGAGTCGAAAGAAAGTAGAGATTGTGGAAGAATGTAATTATCTCCGCCAGTGAAAGGAGTCAGTGGATTCGCAAATTTCATAATGAAATCTCTGACAACAAGCTCATCTTGTTTGGAGAGTGGAACTGCTGTGGTTGGAGATGCCGTTGTCACTTCTGGCTTGGCTGTCGACTTGGCTGTCGACATTTGAACTGATGATAAGGAATTAATTTTCGTCGCCTCCAAATTAGACTCTGGCGTGGTTGATGATAGGAAATTCAAGTTTGCATCGTAATTAACTGGCTTCGCTGTATTCAGAAGGGGTAGCATGAAAAAATCTGAAAAGTATAGCTGTTCCAGCTTTTCTCTCGGTGTGGTTGTTCTGGGTCTCTCCGTCGTTGTTGTTGTTGTCGTTGTGCGGGTGCTCAGGTTATTTTTCCTGATAAACTCTTGGATTTCCTTTAGACTCTCTGCCATTGAGCTAATTATGTACGGTTTCGGAGTGGAATATTTGTAACTGGTGACAGAAATTGATGTTGATGTTAATATGGGCGATAACTCATGGCGGTCACATTTCTCCAACTCCTGAATGAATACTGCGCCCTTTGGACATTTAAATGCATAACGCACCCACGCCCCTTTTCTATTCTTATTGCAAATGTAGTAAACGTTTGCTTGAGTGTCATCACCGATTCTCCGTCGCGTCGCACCCTCACAAGAATCCACTGCTACCCGCCGATCTGTAACATTTCTTGTGCTCTTTGTTGAATTTATTTCCCTGTAGACAGTTCCTAGTATCCATAAGATCTGAAAAAATAACACCAATTTAAAATATTATTTCAGATTCTTGAATAAATACATTCATAAAATCCGCATCGTGTTTCTTTCTCAATTCGAATGCATAAGTGTAATAAATGCAAACGGCTATTCTTTATTTATGTACACGTGACAGGGAAATACATGTAAGTAAGTGATAATTTTGATTTTCCATGGAATAGGATGCCATACCAAAAATAGTTTGTGCTTCATGCTCCCACCGTCAAGTCTGTTGACAAGAACCAAGATATACTGTTTCTCACTTCACTGAACACTCAAAATCTAGAGCAGTATGGAGTAAACGTTTCAGTTTCTGAATATCTATTACAGAACTAACAGCAGCGGTCTGACAATGGTAAAGAATATGTGTATCTTTGTTTTGTTTCTCTCTCTCCCCCTTCTCTCGCCATTAAAAGAAATGCATTTGGTGTGGTTTGGTTTAAATTCCTGCCAACTGAAGATTCTCACATATATTCACACAGTAAATAAATAAGATATCTCTGTTGGTGGATAGTGGATTCTGTGGTCATTCAAAGACCAACAGACTCGAAGAATTCATTTGCAGTCTGGCCTGCGTGAGATTCGATAGAGGTGCTAAGGAGTTAACTCGAGCTTGTGCATCCCAAATACATAATAAGTGTGTGCGGAGTTAGATAGAGAATACCTAGATTGTCTTATTAGCACTATTAATCAGAAAATAAACCGTTGCATGCGTACACACTGTGTGCTTGTACGAGTCCGTTCCTGCTTTATAGGTAGAGGTATGAAACAGAACATTGTTTACCCCTAAACGACAATGTTTACGGTGTGCACCATGAAAAATGGTTAAAATTCTAAGGTGAAGAATGGAATCATATGTAAGGAGCAGGTCATTAGCAGCTGAACACTGTAATGGGCCGTAGCCAGATTAAATATAGTTTTTATGCGAAATTACATTTCTCATGGCGTGATGTGACTAACATCCGCCTGCGTTTTGAGTTCCTTTCGATTAGCAAAACTCAGTGAACTTTTCAAAATGTATTTTCCAACTAACTATAAGTAGTAGAGATGCTTATGTATGTTTGTTGAGTTCTCAAGGAAATTAATAATTACGGACAAGTTTTGGAGCGCACTTACATTTTATTATAAAATCACACTTCGGAGTAGGTACATTTATTTTTCAGACAATTGTTCACTTTTGGCCAAAGCATGGATGACAATATTGCAAACAGCCTACCCTTTGCAGCGCATGCATGTTCGAATGTCATATGCTTTTAGCATTTATGGCTTAAAAGCATTGCACTTTCGGAAGTCGGAACACAAATTCGAGGTTGTACAATTAATGAAACTGGTATCTATTTATGTATCTTAAGAGCACAGCATTTCACTATT
>JABASC010000109.1:0-66574 GCA_019776185.1 Plutomurus gul | reverse complement strand
TAGCACATATTTACATACATATTTTGGCACTTTTTGCAACCTACAAATCCGGGGTCTGGTAATAATCCTACTAATCCCTAAATCCAGATTAATAATTATAACAGAATTTGGCTTAAGGATTCATTTTTAGTAATCCATTGTCTTTTTAAATCAGTAATCCTTAATCCGGATTATCGCAACTCCCAAATGGATTGTTGTTCGAATAAAAATTATTACGATACATGATAGATCAGATCTCTAGAATTTTAATTAATTAAATAGATAATGAATAATAGGAGAATTGAAAACCATGTCTACTTTGTCTACACACGTAATACACGTGCTTGATTTATTAACTGCAAATTGTAGATTACTTTTAAAAGCCAGCTTGTAAGAAGGTTGCAAAAATATAAAAGTCTCTTCGTGAGAGAATGCTGTTTCTTTTGTCTTCTTTCTTAATCTATTACTGCAAAAAGTTGAAATTGATTACCATTACTGAAACAGCCATGTATACTCATTGTATTGAATTTTATAATGATTCAGAAATGCAAGATCATCCTTACAATTTCTTATCTGAGAAAAGCTATTCAAACTGAATTTCTTATTAATATTCCTTTACAAAAATTTTGAATCTTAAAATAAATTCACAGAACTTGGAGTATAAAAAAGAACAGGAAAGATTTTTTAAAACTTGACTTTACATATATAAACAAAAAATACATACGTCTTATTATCTTTGTATGTAGGTTGTATAAGTGAAAGGGAAAGTCATTGAGTAGATTGATCCTTGATATTCCGTTAAGGTATTAATTAAAAATGAGTGGTTTTTCTATTTGTGTTGACTGGTTGGATGCTATCCATCTTCCCTCTCGCTTTTATAATACATCCATAGTAGATGATTTAGCAATAGTAGCAAGCAACCGAACTGAAGTACTCAAGAAGACTCAAGTAAGTTGCAGTCGGAGCTCAAAAAGTAAATTAGAAGGCAGCAAGCAAGCCAAAATTCACTCCTCTTTTCTTACAGCAGCAGTAGTAATTAAGTACTTCGTCTTCTTCCAGTAATTAATGAGAAAAAGAAGAAAAAATGGAGAAAACACTATTGTGACGATCTATAGAGAGAAGGTCAAAGCCTAGTATAAGGCAAGCCCAAATTTAAAGACCCTTAACCACGCTGCAGAATAGAGATAGGCAATCTCGTGTACCTAAATGAGAAATTCCCATCGAGTATAAGAGAACTATATATATGTATATTGCTCAGTAGAGTGAAGAATTTTCTCTACTATAATCATTCTCTTGGCTTCTTGTATTTCCAGTAATTTCCAATGATATAATACTGATAGACAGAAAAAGTAATCCTCGCTTCTTGAAATTGCAGATGTGTGAATCCGAAGGATAAATCTTTGGCAATTGGACTGACCGTCTTCTTTATGAGCATTTTCGCATTCCTACCCGCTCCTATATTTTTTGGAAAGATTTTTGGTAAACTCACTATCATTATATTTTATTTGTTTTCCTATATATTTAAGTGTAAATACTTAGTATCTGCAATAGTGTGCGATATTTGATTATTTTATATATTTAGCTTTGCTTTTTATTGCAGCTATGTAGTAAACCTTGCTTTCTCCATCTTTATATTAAGGTAGTGTATATGTACGTGGCCAAAACTTATGGCAGGGTTAATTTCACTTTCATCGGCTTTCTGGAGATGACTGAGCCAAAGAGTGAAGAATAATTAGTTGTTCGAGAATCTATACGAGCTATAAAACTGAATCAGTTCAGCAATCACCTGCAAAATAACAGCTATTTATAGGCTCTATCCATGATCACCGTTTCCCCCGCATTCTCCTCGTCGACATTCTTTTCCAGTCAGTGTTCTTATGGATGGCTGGTGCCTGGTGCGACGTCTTGGTTTATAGTTTAGAAACATCTAAACGCACAGAGTAATCTCAGGATTCATTCTAGGAAAATAGACAGTTATTTCTAAGCGTTTCATCATAATGGCATCGTAATAAAGATTTTGGCCTTTGTTCCTTTCCATTTGTAGAATGGATGTTGTCTTTGTGCTCTCTTCATAATTTGCTTTCCTTGACACCGTGTCAGCAGTTAGGAAACGAATAGAAATGAAAGTTGCAGTGAGTCCATTGATTACATAAATTCCATTGAAATTGTTCCTTTGTCTTATCAGCGAAGTAAATGAGCTTGCGAGTGACTAGGCTAAGAAATAGTAATTATGGAATATTCTTATTATTGTTGATAATTTAGAAAATTGGAATATGTTTTCTCTTGTGTGCAGATACCACTTGTCTAATCTGGGGAACGAAATGCGGAAAACAGGGCAATTGCTGGCTGTATGATGGAGAAAGACTTAGATATTTATTGAATTTGACTGCGGCAGGTAAATCGGGGCATTTATTTTTTTTAAACTACATTGGGATGAGTGGAACCAAATGAATATTTTTTTGCTACTAGCATTTACTTTCGTTGGAGCCATATTCGACGGGCTTGTGTGGTACTATGTGAAGGACTTGGATCTCTACGACGAGGAGAAGAACAGACCCATGTGGGAATATAGCAATAAGAAAGACGACAAAAAATAATAATTTACGTATTTTATTGTATAATTGCTCATTTAATAAAGTCTTCTATATAAATTTTTATGGGAAGGAGCATTATAGCACAGAGATTAACACAACAGAAACAGAAATAATGGGAAGTTTGTGAAATATAATCTGAATGCGAAATTCTCATAAATTCGGTATTTCAGCCCCCATTGAGAAATAGTTAGACTTTGGCCTTGGTGGTTTTATAGTTCGTTTGCTAACCCAACGAGTACTGCACTCACGGTGGTTTTAGTAGAATTCTCGGAATTAAATTATCCTAATTAGTTAAAAAAAAGTTTAAAGTTCCCATTTTATAGTCCAGGCCCAGGCTTTACAGCCCGTCTAACAGCAAAATTTAACAAACTTTGCATTTGAATTTGTCAACCACATAAATAATTTATCCATAGGAAAAAGAATAAAGCATCAAAACACAATAATATTTACACTTCAACTTCAGTTAACATTGATCGGTTGATGAGTGAAAAGTGTGAAAGAAAGTCGTGATTCACGTCAGGTGGTCAACTGCTTCTTCATATTTGCTATGGCGCTAACCGGAAAGCTGGTAGTGTTTATAGTTTTTGCTCTCGGAGTTCTTCTGAATTCTCCCTACATGATTTTCCAAGCAGATTTTCTACAGAATCTTATCAGAAATATAACCGGTCCTCGTTTTTCTAGTGGCGCAAAATATAGTTTTGGTCTGAAAGTGTCGTCTGCACCGAAACGAACCATGGTTCGCTACTTAGGACAAGAAGAAGCTGTCAAAATCGACGAAGAGCTCTTCAATGAATACAAATTTTCAGTCGATCAATTAATGGAACTTGCAGGGCTCAGTGTCGCCTCTGCAATCCAAACAGTGTACGGTGATACTGCCCGAAAAAATTCAAAAGTACTTGTCATAGCGGGGCCGGGCAATAATGGTGGGGATGGTATGGTAGCCGCTAGACACCTTAAACTTTTTGGATTCACAGATGTGAGCCTTTTAAATGCCAGAAAACCATCGAAAGATCTTTTTGTTAATTTGGTGAAACAGGCCGAGCTAAATGACGTTAATGTCTCCTACGATGTGAACCAATTCGTGTAAGTTTTGATATTTATGATTGTCAATATTGTCATGCATTCCCACCTATAGGTCGCCAGGGAGGGGGGTTCTCAAGGGCATTTGGCCACATTCTTACGGGGTACCCAAGAAACTGAAATTTTCGGCTATGCCGAAATTTTTTAGTTGCGCTAGGTCGAATAAATGTGATGTCATTAAAATTCTCAAAGCTTTGAGATGAGAAATTTGACAACATTTTTGTATAATTCATCGAAAATGAGTACATAAATCACATTTTGGAAAGAAAGTATGTGAATTTTTTTTGGCGTTTTGGGCAAAAATCGAATTATATCTAGTGCTTAGCTAAATTTCGAGGAGGGGGGTTTGAACATGTGAAACCCTAACCTAGATCGCCCTTGCCAACCAGCAAATAAGGTACCCCAACTGGCCGGTTGGCTCAAGGGTGGGAAAGTATAATGATTGTGAAAAACAAGATTAATTTTCTAAAATCCGACGAGATGTTCACAATTTAAGTTTATATTTGTATCACTACAGAAATGACAGTTCAGTTGGCCTTGTGATAGATAGCTTATTTGGATTCAGTTTTAAACCTCCAGTTCGTCCTGACTATCAACCTTTAATGAGTCTTCTGACGTCAGCGGCGCTTAACAGGATTCCTATCGTTTCGGTGGATATTCCTAGCGGTTGGGATGTAGAAAAAGGTCCATCAGAAGACAAGTCCCTGTACTTTATGCCGGACACATTGGTTTCTCTCACTGCTCCAAAAGCTTGTGCAGCGAATTTTACGGGGGCCCATCATTACCTAGGAGGAAGATTTGTTCCAAGAAAGTTGGCCGAAAAATATAGGCTAGACTTGCCTGTATATCCTGGCATAGATTGTATTGTTAAGGTAAAGTGAATTTAATGTCAGAATATTTGACTAATTACAAAAACTAGGTTCAAGTTTTCTAAAACTTTGTTTATCTACTTACATTCACATTATCCGTACAAATATCAAGTGAAAAAAGGTGCAATAAATATTATATTTAATTGTTAACCGAAATTTCAGTCATTCGGGAGTGCATCACTTATATTATACACTAAAAAATACAGATATTACCAATATTTAACGCCGAAGTTCGTAAATTGACGAATTTCCCTGTCTATTCAACTCAAAAGTGGACGAGCCCGAGTACTCTTCGAAAAGACGCTTAATATTAGTTTCATTTCTACCCAACTCGTAGTCTTCACGGTTAATATTGATGGCACCTTCAACAGGCACTCGCAAATAGGATAATTTCTTTTCAGATTGCAGCTTCTTTTCGAGAATTTTGAAAGACCGGTCAGCGGTTAAGTATGGTTGTTCCCACATCGATGTACAGCAGCCAAAATCCAGCCTTGTCAAGGGAATCTTATTTTCAGTGCATTTTTGCAAGATATTCTCCAAGCTAAAACAAAAATGTCAAGTATTCAAAAAAAAACATTGATGCATATTGATCATTGTAGTGACGTGTTAAAGTATTAGCCCTATACCTGGCAAACGTTATGAATTCGTTATTAGCTACCGTCAAAGATTCTAGACTGACGAGACGGGAAAACTGTCTATAAAAATGATAAAGTTGAATATTAATAACCTATAAAAAATATATTTTGTACTTGCACGACTATACTTACTCTGTAATATTTCCCAACGCTTTATCTGTCAGCGAACAATCCGTCAAATTTAAACTTTTCAATAGACAACAATCTTCATTCCTTCCCAGAAAGTTCGACATCACCTGAGAAAATGCGTCAGCGTCTTTAATACAACATGAGCTACAATCCACACTTTTGATTCGTCCGGGATTTAATTTCTGCAAAATTTTCTCAATCCCCAATTCCCCCCAGTCATTGTAGCTTATATCCAGATCCTCCAATTTCGATTCTGAATTAATACAAAATAATGTCTTCTGTTTGTTTGGACAATGTATATTATAATTGTATAAGCAATTTTTATCAAGCCAAAGCTAATCAATGGTTTTCAATTTCTCGTTATACAACGTACTGCTGATCGCATCACAAAGCTGTGTTCTGCTGGCAGCAAAGAGTTTCACATTAAAATTACAGTCCGACACGGATAAATGTTTCAGCTTCGGTAGACGAAACAAGAGCTCACTCAGGGCAAGTCCTACAGAATTCCCCAGCGAATTGTGGCTGACGTCTAACGAAACTAGAGACAATGGCTGCGGAAAGTCAACAACAAAACGCATTCACTTTCCCATAATTTATTAAGGTTGTGTACATTAACAAGTAAGTAATTAGTTTGTTTACGGGATTTGAATTATTTGAGGTGCCTTTTGTGCCAAAAGCTTCTGCCAGATACTGAAACCCGATGCCCGTCATGCCATTCATGCTCAAGTTCAGCACCGAAACGTTCGGAAGTGTGGACAAAGCCTTACTTAATTCCTAAGTAAAATTGTAACACAAACAAACGCTTTATAGTTACATATGCACACTGTTTATATACCCGTGTACATACAAAAATGTATGGTAAGTAGCACAGTAAATTTCACCTTTATTCCATCATCGAACAGGGAACACCCGGAAAAACATATTTCTCTTAGAGCTATTTGGCGTTGCAGTGAGTGACAAATGACGCGAGCAACTTTCCCTCTAACGTAGAAGTCGGTCAGATTAAGTAAACTTGTCGATTGACACACATTCATAGCAGAAACAAGATCCGCATTCATGGCTGTTGCACACATTGATCATTTTTCATTATTCATGAACCGCTCACAATAAGTCTCAGACACGTAAAAGAAAAGACGTGTACACACTTCAATGAACAGCAGATGCCAATTTTTTATTTATTGTAAAATCTATTTATAAACTTACCAATGTCTTGATCGGCACATGCATTCTTAAACCTCTCCGGCAACGGTGGCAGATCGAAATCTGTCACAGTGGCTACTAATTCAGTCTCACTGTCGCCCAAAACCAAGCTTATCGTATCCGTGCCCAACAACAGCGCCCCATCTTTCGTACTAAGGCTTAGAATGGGTTTTACACCATGTGTCCTGTAATTTAAATAAAAATCTGATATAGCTGACCTTTCAAATTAAGCAACCGTGTGAATAAATTGAACGTACTTAAAATATCTTGTGGCACATTCTTGGCAAAGCCAATCGATAGTTTCGTGTAGGTGATTCGCCTCAACGGGAACAAGCATAACGTTTTCCAACACGTGTATTTTCAGTCGTAACACATTCCCGAAAGGCTCTTGACGGAAGGAAGACGTTCGTACTAACGTTGCAGACGGTGGACTAGTTTTTTTCGCAACAGATATCTAAGAAAACAAACAATCAACTCTCCATCAACCTTCTTTTATATAAACACAAAAACAATCACTAATAATGATAATTTTATCATTTTATCATGCGTATATAAAATATACTAATTGTAAGTATACAGCTTTAAATAAATATTATCTTATGCGCACAAATTTAAAAGGAAGTTTATTTTGTACGAATTTCGTGCCACGATTCCGCGAAAGGCTACTGCGGACATTGCTACCACCGCTCGCATTTCCGGCTCTGGATGTTGAAGGACCGTCGGAATCTTGAAACTGTTCAATGTCGCTTTCATCCGAAGACGAGACAACGGCGGGAACATTTTTGGAATTCTTTTTCTTCCTTCCACTATCATCTTTATCACTGTTTATTGCAATGTCTTCGTCTTCCAAATTTACAATGGGAGTGTGCTTGTCTGGACTAGGAACATCTTCGCCCATGTAAGCCATAAGATCTTCGTAATCTTTATCAATGTCAACATCGTGAGCAGAGTCTGAACAATCCATTGGTTCTTTTGCCGAAACACCTTCTTCGTCAGAAGAAACTGTGACGGCAGCATGAGTCACCGTTTCATCAGGAACGTCAACTCTCTTTCTTCGTCCTATTTTTTTCCGATTATCTCTTTGCTGGAAAACAACATCGTCCATAGGGTCTCGTTTTCTCTTGTGATTCGAAGATTTTCCTTCCTTGTTCAAATCATCGATGAGCCAGTCATCCCTCACGACCTTCTCTTCCGGAAGAAGGGCCCCTTCTGGAGGAGGAGATAGCGGTCTTAAATCCTCTTCTATAGGATTACGTCCTAGACGCGCTTTACTCTTCCTGGCATTTCGAGCACGTAGACCTTTCATAGCTTCGTTGTACAAATCTACCGCGTCCTCCCCATCGTGAGGGTCAAATCGGTCGTAAATGATTTTCGCTGGTATCGGGATGGCGCCAGGCAAATCAGACTCTAACAGAGCAAATTCCGGATTTTCTCGCCGTGGTGACCTCCTCCTTTTTGCTTTCGCTTCGTCTTGCGCTTTGTAAGTTACTCCACCTAAATCCCAGTTTACATCATGTTATATTTTTGTTCAAGATTGCAACGAATTGTTAAAAATTAAGTTTGGTTTAGTTAACATCACCTTTTGACATCAAACTTTTGAGAAGTTGGATGGTATCCCGAAATTCTCTGTCATCTTCCTCAGAATCATTATTCTTTGTTCTTTCCCGCCAGCCAATAAGCAAGTCAATTGGATAAAAGCTCTGCAAACAAAGTTGTTGTCTTTGTACGAATATTATATAGACCTTAGAGATGGAGAAATAAAAGACAAAAAGGTTTAACTTACCTCTTTGTCCTTCACAAGAACCCTTGCACCATATTTAACAAGAAGTTGGACAACCCTACAATGCCCGTTGTTGGCCGCGTCAAGCAAAGGCGTCAATTTTTCCTCTTTCCCACCTCGAATGTTCACATTGGCCTTGTGCTTCAGCAACGCTTCAACAATTTCGTAAAAACCAAAATTGCAAGCTTCGTGAAGCGGTGTCCATCCCAAATAATCGCTTTCATTCACAGGATGCCCCTAAAACAATTACATATATTGGCAATAATGCGAAAATACATTAATATATTTCCAAATTGTATCGTCTTACATTTCTCAGCAGTCGCTGTACCAATTTCAAATTCCCCTTAATAGCAGCCTCGTGCAAAGCAGTTTCTCCATGCTGATTTCGCTTTAATTTAAACGTACCTACTTCATTTTTCTTAAGCGGTACTTCCTCTTCCGATTCACTGCCATTGTCAGCTAATATAAAATGCAGACAATCATTTGCAAGCATTTAATTTTACACATGCACTTTAGTGAAGCTTATTCACTAAAGGAAAGAATGTAATAAAGGAAAAATTAAGTCCGAGTATTTTACAAGTCAAATTATCTAAGTCGACTTCATCATCTTGCTCGTCCAGTAAATCTTGAGAATCTGCGTTTGTTTCCTCAGTGTCTGACAGATTGTTTTCATCTTTTAGCAACTTCACTCTTTCCAATATTTTTTCTATTACCAAACGTAAAATATTCAAATTGTAGTAGTAGTCAAGAAACAAGAAAATTATATTTTAAAAATTATAATACTGTAATGTCCACGTACCCGCTTTCTCTAATTTGCCATACTGTTTCAAATACAAGCCGAGATCTTCCATTGCCATTACTTCTCTTTTTAGACTTTTCGTCTGTTTTGCAAAATCCAACGCTTTGTTTAGTGCCAGAATAACCTCGTTTTCAGATTTATTCAGTTTTCCCATCATGTCGGCGATATTCGTTTGTATTCCATATTGCTGCAAAATCAATGTAATGTAATACATACAAGCGAAAAAATGCTTTTATTAATTTTCACAACTAATAGTAAAACAAAGCCTACGTCAGCTGAACTGTCGCTCTGCACTTCCATTTCTTTGTGAAAATACTCTAGGGCAGTTTCAAAGTCTCCTTGGTCTTTGTAGGTTAAAGCAATTGAATCATATAATCTGGACAACCTCTTCTTATTGGTATCCACAAAAAGTGGTATAGCTAATGCATTCTGCAGATAACATTAATAAGTACTGTGAAAATTGTAATCAAAGCTGAGAAATAATGTCATGTGTCATAAATGTTGTGTACTTACTTTTACACTTTCTTTGTACTCACAAATTGCTTCGCTGAAGTTCTCGAGGGTAACGAAATTGTCAGCAATACGTTCATGAAGGTCCATTCGCTTAGCAAAGTCTTCAGAGCCCGCACTGAATAACAGATCTTGAGTTCTACAGATTTTTGTAGCTGTAGAAATGTAGAAATTATTCATTTCAAATGAATTCTTTTTATAACATCAATAGTGAAATAGGATAATATTTTTAAAAAATTGTATAACAACGACAAACCTGCGATTAATAGAGAGTCTATTTCTTTCAAATAGTCGCGTGACCTCTTCGAAGAGCAAAGCCTTTTCCGTAACTTCTTCAGTATTTTTTTGCCCAATTCAACTTCTTTCATGTGGAACAGAATCTAAAATTACATGGAAGTTAGTCCATTCACATAGTGTAATCTAATACATATCGGTTTACTACATATCGTAACTCGTAAGTATGGCATGCTGATTATTTATTCCACAACCTTGGCTTCCTGAATACAAGATTCGATTTCCTTTGAGAAATTCTGTAAACTTTTCGAAGCCTGCATAGCTTGCTGGTTAACCTCCATGGCCTCTTTGAATTTTTTCATTCGTATGTAGATAACACCGAGAGGCGTGGCACACGAATGTACATAACTGTAAAGTTGGTTGGCATTTCCAATAGATATTCCCTAAATTCATACAAGTCCGTTTGTATGGGTGATAAAGAACAAACTGAATAATTAAATATACTTTAAAGTTAATGAACTTGCTTTTTTAAGCCACTGAACACATTCATCCAATTTTTCTTGGTACTCATATGCAAGTCCAATGTTTTGGCAAGCCCCACATTTCATTTCCTGAATCAGTCTTTCGGTTTGTTTACTTCTTAGTCTAAATGCAAACACGGGTTAGTTTAAAATACACATTTACTCGTACTGGTCATTGGTACATATGTATGATAGTGAATTATGAAATAAATGATTTAAAGACTTACTGATTGTCCTCTAACATGTGGTAGCCCTTAAGAAAGTATTTTTTAGCGCTTTCGACGTACTCTTTAGATTTTCCAGCCTCCTTTTCTAGCAATGTATCATCTGGTGCTAAATTGTCCCGAAAGCACAAATATGTCCTTCCAAGTGTAATATACGCACGTTGTTCTTCCACGGCGTTTCCCTCTTCCTTAGCTATACCTAAGAGTAATAACAGAACATTATAAAGTGTTTAGAGTTCTCACGTCACACTGACCCAGAAATGAGACAGAAAATGGAAAAATTGGTGCTTGGATCCTTACTGAGGTATTTCTTAATGTGTTTAAAAGCATTTTCTGTTTTATTCATGTCCAAATATGTTTCCCCGATGTTTCTAAGGGCTATTCCAACACTCATTTTGTCGCCGTTATGTGCCGCAAGCCGCATTTCTTCCTATTTCAAAAAATGGAATTCTTTATTTACATTACATTTGAATTTAACAAATATCTAATAAAAAGTTATGTAAGAGCATTATTTAATCTTAATCTAATGAAAGTGTTAAATAGTCAAAACGGTAGTCAAACCTTGTGGTGTTCCAACGCTTCGTCATAACTCTCAATTGCTCGAAGCTCATTTCCAATAGAGTTGTGAAGATCGGCTGCTTCTTTAAAGTTTCCTTTCGACAATGCAACATGCAGCTTCCTTTTGGCATCTAAAATAGATGATACGAAACGAAAGTGGAAGCGTATCGTTTAATTACACTATGGAACCTAATTAGGATTTTCATTTTGTATTAATACGCATTAAGAGGGATTCCGCTCAGAACCTCGATTTGACAGCCGTTGGACCACCAATTGGAAATTACGGGTAAAACTTGTTTACATGATAGCACTGGGTACAAAAGTAAGGAACTTCACGGGAAGATATACCCCCCATGTGGTATATTTCGATATTTACCAATGATAGTTGCCATTAATAGAAATATATTACTAAAATGCTGGAATGGTAAAATAAATTTTTCTCCGTAGTTTTACTAGCCTTGGAGGTGCTCGTTGTAGGTACACCCCCTTACATACCCCTGGAGGAGCTCTGTTGTAGGTATACCCAAGGTAGAAACAGTTCATACACCTTGGGTATACCCCCTAATATGTTTGTTTACATTTTGTACGTGTAAACAAACCCGTGCAAAATGTAAACAATCACTTGCACGTGTTTGTTTACATTCAAATATTGAAAAATTTTGTTTACTATTTCCTGTTACAGGTGTAACAGACTTTCCCAAACAATCAGTCAGTTCGTTTCGTTCGTGTACGTGTCTTACTCGTCCGACGAATGCGAACTTAAAGTACAATATCGGACAATAAAAGGTCAAAGGTTTACTCTTAATTTCCAATTTGTGGTCCGCTATCAAATCGAGGTTCTTCTTATCGGAGTTACTCATTACCTTCAATACTGGCCAGCGACGAATGATTTTGCCGCTTCATATTTATATTGCCGTACAGTTGGGTATCTAAATGCTTTTGTTTGCAACGGAAGTTGTCATTCGACAACTGCAGTGTCCGACATACAAAAAAGTTAATTTCAAGTACCGAACTTTAGATATTAAAGTATTCAAAATTTCACAGAAAATGTCTTGATCTAATCCAGAATCCAGGTACCAGACAGTAGACACACATAAACACTACTACATACGGACGGAGACGGAACACAAATACTGTTGAAATAAAGTCCCTCCCGCCACTTCATAATTCAAACCTATAATTATTGTACATTATTTTGCAAGGGTAGATGCAAGATGAACAAAACACAACAAACGTAGACACACGTGCTTTCTCTCCACGCGGGAGACATATCGCACCATTGTGAGACCAATAAAATCATCCGTCTAAATGTAATGCACAGGATAAAATGAAAAAATATTTATATTTGGGCCAGCAATCAATATATTTGTTTGTAATGCAAGTAAGACTTAAGCTCTTCACAAATTGAGGCGGTTAGAGACATAAGAGAAGGGTGGTAAATGAACGTACAGTTTTATTTATTTATTCTTCATATGTATTGTCTTTTGACTCGTCTTAAGTTCTGATAAAATTTCAGCACAAAAAGTTACAAAATAATTTTACCGCTTTGGGTGATTACAAAATGGCTATGCTTCCAAATTTTTAATAGCTGAGCTAACTGTGCTTTGAAGAATTTTTCGGGACAATCTCATATTGCCGCTAACTGGATCTCTTCCAAAATATTTAACTGAAAGTTCTTGTCCAACTTCAATTCCTAATGCACTTGGATGAGTTACCTAAAAATATATTAAATAATATGAAAGCCGTAAATATATTTTTAATAGTAATGGCAATAGTAAACTTGGCCACATTCCTGTAAGTATTGTCAATATAATTTGTGCACCTTTCTTTGGTCAAGCTGGGAGTTGTGCAAAAGCACAGGTTGCATATTTGGATGAAGTTTGAGCATTACACCAATGTCTCTCAACTCGACCACCTTAGCGGTATAGATCGCTCCGAAGTCAAATTGAGGTTCTCTCTCGTCCGTCAGCAGCTCAGCTATCACCTCTCTAGCCTCATCCATTGCCACTGCATTCGGTGCGAAAATATTAAATGAGGTATCATCCAATGTAGTAACCTACAGATTCAAAAATAATTTGAACTCTACACTATAAATATTTATCATAACGATTGACAATGTGTAAAGAATATACTTGAACTCCAATTTCAGCCACCAGTTTCTTTATATTGTGTCCGCCGTAGCCAACAAACTTTGCTCTTTTGTTCACCGGAATTTGGAGTTTTTCCGATACGGGCCAATTGTCTTTCTTCTCTGTTCTAGAATTCAATAAAAATACAGGTTTTCCTTATCCATACGTGAACAAAGTGAACTCTCTTTAACTGTATAACATTTTTTTAATAAGGGGACCTGTAGCTTTGAATTGTGTCACGCATTATATCTAAAATCACGTTCTTCGCATCGCAACCTTGTACAACTGACTCCATGATCACCTTTAGGGGAAGTCCAGGAACTTTAATATCTACCTGCAAAGCTGTGATTCCTTTTTTTGTTCCAGCTAACTTAAAGTCCATATCCCCCATGTAATCCTCTATACCCTAAGATTATATGATTTTTCTGGCATTAGTAAATGAAAAAATTTACCCTTCTATTAATCATTGAATATAATCATCACCAAAATATCCGTAAGTATGCGGTAGTCTTCCATGTGTTTTGTATCAGATCCCGAATATTTTGTAATCAGACCAATAGCTACACCAGCAGCAGGGGCTGAAATAGGTACACCAGCATCCATTAGGGACAAAGTCCCGCCACAAACCGAAGCCATTGAAGAAGAACCTTTAAACGAAGAAAACAAAATTTGAATTCTTTGTGGGCAATATTGACATAACTTTTTAAATAAAAATGTTCCAACCGTTTGATTCTAAAACTTCGGACGTCAATCTAATAGTAAAGGGGAAATCCTTGGGGATGATCGGGCGTAATGCCTTCTCGGCCAGTGCACCATGACCCATCTCGCGTCTTCCGTAACCTCCTGAACGTCCTGTTTCGTTTGTTGCATATGGAGGAAATTCATAATGAAGGAAAAAATTCTTTTCTTTAATCCCACTATAAAAAATTAAAGCAGACATAAATCACTAGTCTCGAAAAATGATGCCTTTATGTTGATACAAAATTTGTATTTACAAACCCGGTAATGACTGAAACGGGATCTGACTTCAAAGCCGAATCTAAAGAATCAAATGCTACTGTACAAAAAACTTGTGTTTGACCACGCTGGAAAATTGAGGAGCCATGCAACGGTTTGTGTAGATCCACCTCACATGAGATGTTCCTTAATTGTGTCAACGATCTTCCATCACATCTTACAAATAAAGTTTATTATTATTATAGTCAATTTAGGCCATTTTAATTGTTATACATAGGTAGTATGAAGAAAATATTATTTAATGTACCTGATGTTTTCCTCTAAAATCAAATTTCGAAATATAGATTTTGCCAATTTTTGAAAAGTTTCGGTAATTACAGCAGAGTCACTATTAGGATAACTTTCTTTCACTTTTTCCATTACATTAGTCCTAACTTCTGAAATAGCATTATCTCTTCCCATTTTATCGAAGGATGAATTTGTAAAAATATCTTTAATTCGCACTTCCGCAAATGATCTTACAGCTTCAACAACACTTTCATTTTCAGGAGATAATGTCTTCACTTCCAGGGTACGTTTAGGTTTTCCGCACTCTTTTTGTAATTCGTTAATCCCATTGATAATAAACTGACACTCTTTCACACCTATCTTAATTGCCTTTAGAAAATCCTGCTGCAGTATACAATCAGCAGTACCATCGATCATTACAACTAGATTCTGCTTAGCAGCAGTCACAATTAGATTTAAACTACTTTGATTCATTTCTCGTCGACTAGGATTTACAACAATTTCCCCGTTAACCATGCCAATTCTCACAGCACCGATAGGGCCATTCCACGGTATGTCCGATATACTAAGAGCCGCTGATGCAGCGTTCATGCTGACAACATCAGGATCATACACACCGTCAACTGCTAATAAGTTGCACATTATTTGAGTCTCACCAAAATATCCCTCCGGGAAGAGGGGTCGCAAAGTTCGATCGATAAGCCGACTAGTTAGAATCTCCTTTTCAGTCGGACCCAATTCTCGTCTTAGAAAATTAGTAGGAATTCTGCCTGCAGCAGCTGCTTTTTGACGGTAGTCAACAGTTAGTGGCATAAAGGAAGCTGCAGATTTAGCCGGGGATTTTCCTACAGCTGTCACCATCACTGATGTTTCCCCTAAGGTGGCAACTGCACATCCATCTGCCATACGAGCTAATTTTCCAGAGGAAAGCGTCAAAGTTCGTCTGTACACACATAAAATTATTATATGAAAATAATTTGTTTACTTTATTATGGATTGCACAAAAATGATAAAAAGCGATTTAAACTATAAATAAATCACCTATCTGAGAAAGAGATAACAGTGGCACATTTGACCGAACTGGTATGGAGCTTTCTTCTTTGCAAATTCCATGACATGAAATTTCGACCAAAGCATGACCGCATCTTCAGTAGTTCACTCGCTGTCGAAGCTGTCATCCTCATCCGGTTACCGCTTAACTTTTGTTGAATTATTAATTTGATTGACTTATTAATGCACAGGTGGTCAGTAAAATTTGGTTACTTCAATAACTGCAATTCGAGAAAAACAACAATTAATAAATATTAGCTGACATTGGTCAAGACGATTTGACAAAAATGATGAAAACGCACGGCAATCACATGAAATCAAATACATTTGCCGATTTGCTCTGTTCCCGCATGAAGTTCGACACATGCGTACGAACGAGTTGGTTCTCTTCAAATCAAAATATTTATGTGTTGTTAGCTTTCTTAGTGCTTTTGACTGTGTGTAAACTGTCTTTAGCTATTATAAATTTTATTTATAGACGGAAAATTATACAAAACTTAGGATAAAAAAGTGAGCTCACTGATATGAGGATATGAGAGAATTGTTTGTGTTTTTGCAACCATAGGTTTATTAGTGTTAGAAAGATCCATTCTGCCTGGGGCTGGGGCCTGGATGGTCGTTAATTTCGGAACCTCTTCGTCACCAATTTTCTCGCGGAAATTATTTATTACCGTCTTTCCATTTTCACTTACACTTAAAAAAGGATTCGACCATTTCATCCTGCATTTTTTAATTGTCTTATCTCTTCTAAATTGGTGGTAAGTATTGCCTTTTTATTTATTGTTTTACTTGTTTTGCATAATGTTATGCAAAACAATGAAATTGTGGAATGAATTAGTGCATTTAAAGATTAGACACCCTACTGATACGGGACGGAAGTTGTGTAACTTATGCTAATGTGATTACGTTTTAAAAGTGCGATATTGTCGGTGTGAAATGATTTGTGGGGCGGTATTGAATTTGCTATTACTCTTTGCGCAGAAGAAAATTGAACAGTTGACACGTTGACAGGTTTCTTCTTCTTCTATCGTCAGGTCGGTCAGGTTGAATTACTTTCACTTATCAATTTTACGCGGGGTAAATGCAATATTCTATTTGACAGGTTTGCTTGAGCAAATCACAGCGTACAAGTGTTTAATAGAAAGCTGATGATACCTAAATAAAATCAGAATGGAAGAAGAAAATATGGATGAGCCGAATAGGCCCCCAGAAGAGATTCTGCTCGATGTGATGACATGGTTTCGATTTTTGGATCCAGGTAATTTTTGTTATCAATATTAATAAAATAGATTCATCTAATTTGTTCAACTAAATCGGTTGTTGTTTTATGGACCTTCGGACAGAAAATGAAGTTGCCGCAGCAAAATTAACAGCTCTGGAGGTAGAAGACCAACTGGACCACGCTAAGGCTGCAAAAGCCCTCAAACGTTTCGCTTTGGAGAAAGCGTGTAGGATGCACGTAGAACTGTAGGTACAAAATGTTAATAAAATTAAAGTGACAATCTTCTCACTTAAATCAAGGTATGAGTAAATATCTAGCGATATTTTAGATTAAATGGCGGACCAACGATAATTGACGAACCAAAAATCAGTGAAAACGATAGGCTGGAAGCAGTGAAACTAACGGAACAACTTAAAGTCATGGAATCATCAGAGGCCACATTCGAAATCGAAATGAAGGCTTTAATGACAGAAAAACTGCCAAACCTTCTTAAGGTTCACACAGCCCAACCTGAATCGTTAGGCATAACGAGACAGTAAGGTTTTTCTATAAAATTAAATTAATTTATTATATGAAATGAAATCACATAATTTTTTTAAATGTAAACAGAGAAAAGGAGGCCAAGAAGCTCGATAAAAAATGTCAAACGCTAGCCCATCTTCTTCTCTCGTTATGCACACAAGTAGACCTTGATAAAGATACACGCGACTTTATTGACCACTTGTGTGAGTCCGTTTTGTCGGCTAAATACGATTTTGTTCATAATGAATAGGCGAAAAAAATACCGATAATGAGCTTATGTAGGCTTTATTTATATATATATTCAAAATATTTTAATAGTTTAATCTGTACATGCATTATGCATATTTACTTTTCATAATATTTTAATGAGTAAATCTCAAATAAGAACTCTGTAGAAATTGTCGACGAGACCGTAGATTATTATTACAGAGGCACCCTTTTCGAAATTAAGATCATAAATCTCCTCACAAATATTTTTTAAATATTTTTTGAGCCGTGGATGCCTGTAAGCAATATTATAAAATTTTAGCATGTTGTTTGTTAGCCGATGTTGGTGAGCAATTTATAATGTTCTTATAAAAATCGTAATAAACATATTTTCCATACTTTTCAATTACTTCTGCCACATTTTTGCCATATTCCTCTTTATCTGACAAGTGTAAAGAAGAAGCCAAAGTGTTGATAACGGCTGCATTGACCTCAATCCCCAATAATTCTACAATTTGCTGTTTCGATAGTTTTGGCAGTATTTCCGCAATATGTGACATCATCTACACATTGAAAATTTTGTATGCATGTTGCACCTTGTAGCAATAAGTGATAATTTAAAACCCCCCTTTTTTTTTTACTAACAGTGCTCTCGTAGCGTCTTTTCCAGTTCGCAATCTTTTCCTTCTCTTGAATAACAAACGAAATGTTAACAGAAGGCATATTCCCAGTGGTGGTAATTATGCTTCCGCTGTTAAATTCTCCGACTTGGCTGTCAGTCTTGGTTCTTCCATTTTCCCCCTTTTGCAATCCGAAATTAATTGTATTCTCCGAAGATCCGAAGAAACCGCCCCTATGACATTTTACGATCATGTCAACAACGGCTTCCTGCTTGCTCATTTTCCGCTCATGAAATCTGTGGTACACCAAAAAGAGAATACATGAAATGGGAAAATCATATAAAAATCTTAAATAATAATCCAGTTATTACGATCACCTGTCTTTTTCCCAACTGCGAACTCGTATCCAATTGCTGGGATATTCCCCTTCTTTTAAGATTATGATGAACGAAGCTCCCAACTCCTTGCAATAATCCTCAGGCGATTCTGAACGCTTTATTTAAAAAAAACAATTTTCCTTACATAAAACCTTAATTAAGTTAAAGGTCTATTTTCGTACCTCTTGGGAGCCATCTAACACAGAGCAGATAATGCCATGTGACCAGAGTTCCTTCATGATTTCGATTTTCTCCTTGGGCATTGGGTGGCCTACCGAGCATATAACAGCATCTACTGCACCTTTCTTCCCCACCGTCGCCATATGATCTTCATTGTGGTCGAACCCAGCAACTAATTTGTCCAGAGAAATGCTAATACCCACTCCACATTGCACCAAGTCCTTCGACGCTAAACCCGTCAGTTCTAGAGTTGATCTGCGCAATATTATTTATAAGCACCAAAATTTTTAATTTGCATTTAAAAAATACCATTCCAACTGATATAATCTTTTTTAATTCATTGTACCCATAGGTAAGACCGGACTGAGTGCGATAAAACAATAATGACATCGACTACTTTTGAAGTGGCCTACAGCGATTTATTGGGGCGCTACATGGTCGCCGCAAAGGATCTAGAGATGGGTGAAATTATATTCGAAGAAATGCCCCTGGTTTGTGCTCCTGAAAGAAGTACAGATTTAATCTGTCCCGGCTGCTATAAACGAACGACTTATCAGGCAAGGGATTGAAGGGAAGAAATCTTACAACATTACAATAATTACTCTTAATACTCTACTGATAAGTCTTTGTTAATTATTTGAATCTTTATTTTAGTGTGACGATTGTAAATGGCCAATATGTAGTAGCGATTGCCCGGGTAGGGAGCGACACAGTGTGGAATGCTCTTTAGTGAAAACGAATGCAATTAAAATAACGGATGATGAGGACTGGGCGCGTCTCTCTGACTGCCTAATGATTGTTCGTTGTCTGGCTCTTAAAAAAATGGATCCTAAAAAATGGGAAGAATTGTGGAATATGGAAACGAATTTTGATCAGTGGTCAAAGTATGATCATTATGAACGATGTTAGAACAATTTCACAAAACTAAAATATTTTAATGTCTACTTTACGTTATTGATATACAGATCGCCGCTTTTCGCTCAAGCTGAAAATTTATTGAGGACTCTGCGAGAAAAGTACTTAATTTCCCCAGGCTCTCATTCTGCCAATGAAATTCAACATATTCAAGCAGTACTAGATATAAATGCATACGAAGTCCGTTTGTCCGTGGCCAACATCCAAGCGGTCTACATTTTAGCCAGCATAGCCGAACACAACTGTATTCCCAACACCCACAGAACCATCAGTGGTGAGCAACTAATCCATTTTTGAAAGAGAGAATATTTGCAATGAAATGTATTTTTTTATGTGACTGTAGGAGATACTCTTCTGTTAACTTTGCGGGCTGCTACAAATATTCCGAAGGGAACACAACTGTCCACGTCCTATTGCGATATCTTATGGCCAACTCTGCAAAGACAGAAATATCTGAAGTGGTCGAAATTTTTTCTCTGTCAATGTCATCGCTGCAAAGATCCGTCAGGTTCATAATTATAAATTATGTTGGTCTGGTATGCTAATTACTTGCATGCATGCGTGTAGATTTGAACTAGGAAACTACAATTCTGCCATAAAATGTTAGCAATGCAATTCTGTTTTTTATATTATATTAACTCCATGCGAACGCTAGAAATGGGATCCTACCTCTCTTGCTTGCTATGTCCTGTGTGTCCCAAAGGAACCCCCGTACTTCCTTTGTCTGTCAATCCAGAGTTGCTAATCGAAGGCACGACTAAACTACAGTACAAATGCTCCGCCTGTCAAAAAAGCTTCGATGGGAGTGTTTGCGAAAAGTTGCTAGATTTAGCAGAAGCTGAATTACAAAATTTGGATGAAGATCCTGTACCGGAAAAATGCTCAGCATACGAGGTACTATTTGTAAAACCAAAGGAAATATACGAATGCATAAACTAAATGTAATAATATCTTAGAAATGGTTATCAAAATGGTCAGTCCCGCCTTCAACTCACAATAATGAAACATTGGAAGAAAATGTTCTTTCTCCCGTTGCAAGTGAAAATGGCGATCTCAACACTGAAACTAAATTACGCTTACATCCCCACCATTGCTTAGTTCTGGATGCCTGCCACACCCTCTTTCTTCTGTATTCCACAGAGGAATCTGTTTCGACACATGAATTACGTCGCAAAGAAACCATTGGAAGTCATTTGCTTAAGGCAACCCAATCTATAATTACAGGTAAAAGAAACTAGTAAATCCCTTTAACCACAAGATAAACCAAATTGATATTGACCTTTAATATCACATAGGAGTGTCAAAGTTTCAAGGGACAGTGATGTACGAGCTGTCTATGACAAAAGTAGGACTATTTGTGCGAGCGGTGGAAGACTCAAAGGAAGCTAACGAGGAAACTCAAGCCTTAGCCAAAGTATATTCTATAAAATGGATTTTTAAAAATCACATATCATATTATATTTGTTAATTTTAGGAATCGCTGAGTATGCTTCAAAAATCACTGGACTTGTTGCAATACGAACCTCAAGACACACCTGAAGGGTTGTTGGTTCGCACTGGCAAAAATCAACTGGTGCAACTCAAATCTTTCGTTCAAGAAATAATACCAAATGTAGAGATCTAACAACAGTACAACTACTCATTGTGTTCAAGTCGCAAGTTGTGTTATTATATTTTTTTTTTGATTTTTGATTTTAGCACAAACTTCGACGAGTACTACGTAATCAAGCAATAATGCTCATTAAGTTTAAGTGTAGTTATTTTTTAGTGTTCACGTTACCTAAATGCACTGATGAGACTGTCATATCGGCCTCCGGCTGCGATGACATCAACTGCGAGCTTATTTTTCCTCCTTTTGAGATTACAAACAATTTGAAAGACAAGGCCGGAATAAATGTTTGTCCCAAAGACCATCGTAGGGTTTATCACAACATTGCACTGAGAACCCTAAAACGATAGTAGAAATGCTTTAATGCTTTCCCCTATCAACTAATATTATTATAATTTAGTTTTTTTTAAAAAAAGCTAATGTACCACTAAACCAAATGCTTTAATGTGTTCTTCAAGGATCTAAAAGGGAAAAAAATCACAAAATTATTACAATGTAGATAAGCTACCCAAGAGCATACGAGATTATTTTTTGAAAATGTGAGTTGTAATTATTAACCTCGAGCTCGTGAAGACCTTCCTTAATTTTTGAACCGGCTTCCCCTTTCCTTTTTGTGATTGCTTTTAGGATGTTGGAAACTTTTTGATGTGATCCCTCCAACTCCATTAGATTAAATAGTGTACTTATGAAGCCATCTGGTAAGCACAGACTACACAGCATAGTCTGAATTTGTAATTTCGAGTTTTTTTCCGTCTACAACAACAGAAAAGTAAGCATTCAACAAATGGTGCAAAAATGATTAAGTATTATTGTCACGTGGTGTTGGGGTTGTTTTGTGTGAATTTATTGTAGCAATAAAATACTTGTTCAAAGTGACAAGACACAACTGGCATTTACCTTGATGTCAGCCAAAATAGATTTTATTTTTCCATGATACTTTTCATCGATCCCGTGGTGGAAAAGTACACCGTCCAATAGTTGAGTGTGATTAAGTCTAATTGTACAACTTTTGTCTTTCGTCCATGGCAATTCTTTTAAAATGTTGAATACAATGGATATAACTTCGGCGTCCGCTATCAAACTTCCTATAGCAAACATAAAAATTCGTATGTAATATAGTATGACGGGAAAACTGAACATGTCCATGAAAAATACAACACGATTTGTTCGATGATACCTTGGGAGGAATTGATGACATCGAAAGCACATTCAATCAGTTCCCTTGGATGAAATCCATACACTTTTCTTTCTCTGTAAACTCTTTCAATGGAATATCTTTTCAAATGCGTAATCGCATTACGAGTTACAAATCTGGCGAATGGAACTCTTAGGTCGTGAGGAAGGGCCACCACACCACCACTGTGACTTATTAGGTTGACGCTGGTGTCTGTGCCTTCATACAATTGTGACCGTGGCATCAGCAGGGGAGTGCCCACCTCTACACCACCATGGCATTGAAACACATGTTGAATAACTTTTTTTACATTTTGGATTAAAAGAAGTGTGAGAAAATGTTGGTTTGATCCAAATTGTAATTTTGCGTTGTCCATGTCGTAAGTGACATTTTCAACAGCCGATATTCTTTGATGAAAACACGAGGCCATTAGATATTTGTACGCTTTACTCTGAGAATTTGATAATGTGTGACGGAACATTTCCTGCAATTGTGCCTCTTCCATTTGGGGTGGGGGTAAGTAGTCTGACTGCAACAGTTCAAGCGATGTCGGCCGTGTACTTGGATCGTGACCCAATAACCATCTTTACAAGCAAATCGAACAAATTTTGTTTATTACCGCACAAGTATTTTTGTAAAAATGTTTAAATAATATTTACTTTGTAATGTAAGCCTGTTGAGGCATTAGCTGTGCGTCAAAGTCTGAAGGGAAAGCGACTTCTTCCATTCGGAGTCCAGCAATTACTCGAACTTTTTCCATTCCAGTTAGTAAAGGGTGATAAAACATTTCAAAAAAAATGATGCCCAAGCTGTAAATATCAACTTTCTATAAAAGAGTAGAATAAATTATTTAATTATTTTATATATGTTTATTTTGATTTTTCAAAATTATTTATTAACTTTTTAGTTACCTGATTGTACATTGCCCTAGCCGACGTTGTAACTAACTCAGGGGCTACGTAAAGGGCGGTTCCAACTTGACCTGTTAGAGATTCATTTGGAAAGTCTATAGACTGACCCATAGTAGTAAGGTCAGGATGGGGTGTGGAATCCCCAGCAGTACTATTCCTAGTCAATAATATATTTGTTAGTTTAGCATACAATAATTTCTCATAGACACAAATGTTTGTGCACAAAATGCCAAAATGGTCAAAATAATGACTGGCTCATACTTTGGAAAAATATTTGTTGTGGCTAGACCGAAATCTCCAATTTTAACGTGGTCATTCGAATCCAAGAAAATATTAACCGCTAAGGAAAAGAAAATGCATTAATTTTTTTAAATTGTTGACTTCAATACAGTGTCATACATTAGTTTTTCGGACTTACGTTTGAGATCCCTGTGTATCATCCCTTGTTGGTGAATGTGAACCAACCCTTCTACAATTTCCCTGAATAATCTCCACACCCTTTCACTGTCCTCGAACAAATTGTCATCAATGGCCGTTCTGCATGATTACCAAAATATAATGATAGCGAAATATTCTGGATCTAGTACTTAAATTAACTGTATCGATATTAATTACCTCAATGTACTTTTCTCACAAAATTCCATTTGAATGTACATGAATTGAGTTTCCTTTCCAAGGAATATATCTGATTCATTTCCATTCCCACTTTTGGCATTATTTCCTTTCATTGCTTTGACCCCAATCATTGCCTCATCGTAGGAATTCTTCTCAACACGTTTTACCTTCGCACTTGAAACACGGCTGCTGTCAGATTGACTAATGGACTCAGAACTATGGCTTTCAAAAATTACATCTTCTGAGTCCTCGTCGTCTACTCTCCTGTGCAATGAAAACAACAATAAGTAGAAGTACTAGTGCATGTGATTTAAACAAAAACGTAAAGTACAAAAAAGAGGTTCCAAAGAGATCATCATCATCCGAACTTTCTTCGGAATCATCACAGACATTTTGATTAACAATGGAAATGCTCCATTCGGAATCTTTAACTGGAGGCGCAAGATCTTCTACATTGTCACTCAGGCCTAACTATAATTAAAGTTAAGAAAAATTCTGCAGTCAGTCTGTTCAGTGCAATTGACCAAAAATATAATTTTTCACTTACACTATTTTGAAGTTGAAAACGAACACTTGGCTTTTCCGACTTTGGGTGTAGAATGGGACTCTCTGTGGTAGCGGTGGCAGAAGTTGAATTCTCCTCGTTGTCACACTCTAAAACGGTCTCAATCCACGAGTTGAAGTAACGAACGACATTTTCATGGTTCAGTTGAGACAGGAGTTTCACTTCACGAGTAATCTTCTTATTTAACTGTCTATTTCTAGGATTAAGACGAATTCGTTTCAGAGCGTATATTCTGCTGTCCAATTTGTTTTTCACCTAATTGGAAATATATTTGCTACAATCAGTTAAAAAAGTACGGAAAAATCTGTGCTACAAAAGTTAAAACTATGTTATATTTCTTTTTCAAAAACCTTAAGCACATCTCCAAATCCACCCTTTCCAACTGTAAATGAACAATACATGTGCCCACTTCATTATAACGTTTCTAAATACCACACATGACAGAATCCTACTTTCGATATTTCTTTACATATTGGTAATGCTTGCTAACCTATATTGTTTTGTAAAACGAATACGACGGAATTGTGATGATTATAAATTTATTTATATTAATATTTTGATCCGACGGATGGCCGAAACTTCGGATCAGAATATTAATACAAATAAAATTTATAGTCATCACAATTCGGTCGTATTCATTTTACAAAACAATAGGTGAGAAAACATTTCCTAATATTTTCCTAATACAAAGTAACTCACCTGTGCCACAAGATCTACTCACTACTATACATATATATTGGTTAAATTAAAATTCCTAGTGTCACCAACTCATTATCCGCACATGGAAAAGTATAAATTAACAGGTGCGGAAAAATTCAAGTCTTCCACAGGTGCTCGCTTAAATCGTTGCTACAAAATACGGTTTGCGTCCGTAGCCCTGACCAAGGAAGAGCGTGTAGCTCAGGTTAAGCTACGTGAAAAGTATTTTCAGTTGGTTTCAATGTTTGCCATGAAAGATGAGTCGACACCTCTCTATTCAATGGAAGATTGAAAAATGAAATTGGTAACAGTCTTTATGGTCAACAGCAAACTGGAGTTACTTGAGGAAGAATGGGACATGCTTCAACTTTTGAAAATATGATGTTTTTGTACAACAAGGTGCCAATCTTTTATGGTGACGGATTGAAAGTAGTAGGTGATCCATTTGAATTTGGCAAGAAGAAGAAGTTGGAAATGTTAGGTAAAGTATTAGAAACATATGTCATGCCACACTATTTACCAATATATTTCTAATTTCTAGTGAAGCAATGATATATAAATAAATTCATGTCAGAACACGTAAGTGATGTAATCGACACTCACCAATACAAAACTTACCAAATTTTAAGACTTCGAATTCATTTTTAAGGCGCGAATGACCCACTGTAAAGTGGCTTAAGAAAATCTGCTTATCCTCATCCTGGTCTTCATCTTCATCTTCTACCTACAATTAACAACTTTGTATCAATCGAAATATCATAGATAGAAGTAAGTCCAAGAAAGAGCGAACATTTTTTACATCATTTTCGTGGCATAACGGAGCATTCTCTCGAAAACCTTGCATGGTCGGACCTTTTTGTAATGGCGTTTTTATAAATAAATGTTCCAGAAGTTGTTGTGCAGTATACCTTGCGTGTTCATCAGTGGTAAGGCACCTAACAATAATTAGTACAAGATCCCATACATATTAAATATATGTGAAACTAACAATAAGGCATATTTTAGCAGAAATATAATTACATTTTGAAGAAATGCTGAAGCTCAGGTGGTAAAGTTGTAGGAATGACGGGGGGATTCTCGTTTACGTACTGACCTTTAACGAGACTTAAAATTAAAACTCCAAAGCGATATATGTCTACTTTCTTTGCTCCCCTTCCAATGGATGGAGAAAATTTGTCAGCTATTTCTGGAGACCCACACACAGTATGATAAAGCTCACATAACTTCCTTTCTAAGCCATAGTCACCAACTTTGATTTCGCCTTTAAAAACAGGAGCATACGATTACATTTTTAAAGAAAGTTCTCGAACATAATTACGTAACATATTCGACAATATTCATTTCACCGTTGGCGTCTAAGAAGATACTAGTGTCCCTAAGAAAACGATGAACGATATTATTTGTATGCAAGTATTGTAGACCCTGTAGAATTCCTAGTGCGCAATGACGAACAAGAGCCAAATCTAAAACCCAAGTGTCTTGAAGATAAGAGAGCAAAGTCGTTCCCCTTACAAATTCCTAGAAATAATTAATTTATTAAATATCTAAGTCACTTGCGGAAAAGATCAATAGCAATATATATATTAAGTTCACCTGGGCAATATACAGAGAAACTAAACCAGGCTCCTCTGGAACCACTTTAATTCCAAAGTGCAGAACAATATTTGGATGCTGCAGCTTTTGTAGAAGATTGAATTCAGGTTCCAGAGCATGAAGCTAAGTTTAAAAAAAGGACGGTAATATACAGCTTATTATTATCCTTTTCATTTAACCCTAATTTATTATCGGAGCACTACAAATATTGTGTTACCTGTTTTTGTAACCCCTCAAAGGTCATTCCTTCTCCTCCTCCAATATCCTTCAATTCGCGACCCTTTTTATCCAATTTCAACAAAAATTTCCATTCTGATATTGCAACTAGCGAACCGCTCCCTGAGTCCATTCCTGCAGATACAGTACTTCCTCTAGGACTTCGTCCTACCAAACAGAGATTTCAGGGTCATTCGAAAATACTTGCAATTATTTATTTTACAAACAAATAGACTCAAATATTATCTATACATATTTTTTTAAAGTTCTAAAGTGTAACGAATTACCCAAAACTTCTCCTTTGTGGAATTGGCGAGTTATTTTGTTACAACAAAATTCTAGAGTTATGATATCTGAACTTTCGGAAATAGACGAATCCGACCCCTCGGAAGTAGTTCGATTTCTTCTTGATGAAATGGATCGTCGTTTCTTTCTCCCAGAAATTCCAAGCATTCCAGCAGGGAAACCATCACCCTTAATAGGAGAAGACTGTGCACTGGGAGTCGGACTGTTGTTTAAAGTTAATTGCTTCCACTGCTCCCTACGTTTCCGAGTCTCTTCTTTCAATGCTTCCTGCTTTCTTTGAATTTCCTCTTGCAGTGCCAATCTCTAGTAAAGGATGTTATTACAATTCATTCGTATAGAAAAAAGTTTTTTGATCAAAGAATTACCTCCTTTTCCTGATGCTTTCGAATCCTTTGTGTCGCTTCCTCCTCTATTAATTTTTGTCTCATTACCATTTCATCGTAAAACGAACCGGTAGGTCTCTTTTGATGAGAAAACAGAAATGACTGCAAAGAATAAAATCCAACAATATAGCATTACATTGGCATATTATATGGAAGTATGTAATGTACTGGAAGGTTTAAATACTTCTGCATTTTGAGCCAAATCGAGTATCATAACTTCTCCTAAATTTTCCTCAGCCAAAGTTTCCAGACTCGAAATTAGATGCTTAACTTCTTGCAACGATAATCCTTTGCTTTCGGTAACAGATATTTCAGGAACCCTGTAAAATTTGTACACAATAATTGTAAATATATCAATACAAATTATGTTTAATTCCTTGGCACACATTAAAAGCTTAAATACTTTATTTAAAGCAAGGTAATTTTAAGTCCAACCATAAAATGATTTAATTGTAACTCACACATTTGGATATTCAAGAGGAATACGGATATTTAATATCACCCATGTATGGATTTGCTCATTGTCCCCAAATTCAGCGCTGCTTCCCCTTTGTGGTAGAAGCCTCAAGGAGATAACCGGTGGGTCCATCGCCATGGCTGCCTCGAAATTCCACGAACCATCGTCGCCTCCTCTCCTCCCAGTACGTAAATCCTCAACATCATTTAAATAAATTGCCTGCAAAAATTTTGTATTTTATAAATTTAACTCATTATATAACTAAGAACAACGTGCACACTCACAAAAACTATAAATCCGTAAAAAGTGCGCATATCACCGAAGTACCTTAATTGCTTCGACTTCGTTTTCCTGTCTTTCGCGAGTATTATCTTCGGACATTGACAACAACTGTCTACTAAAATCTTAGTATCTCACAATCAGTCTCATATATAAATGACGATATTAATCATTAAATAATGTAGAAGATACTAAGAACTAATAAGTAAGTATATGGACAAACGCATCTATATTTTAAATGGATTTTCTGTGCAGTATAAAAATATTTTCACAAATAGAAAAATTATTGAAAAAATTGACAATAAAACACCGGAAATGAGACAAATATTTGTCCACGAACGTGTAAAATATAGTAGGTCTCTCCTACGCACTAGCTATTAGCAAAAAAACATTCAAACTTCACAGATCCTGCAACATGTGGAAAAGATCGCAAACAAATTAGATACACCGCCAGCCGCCAACAACAAGGCTCGCAGGACGCAGATGAACCAAGATATACGTAGACGCATACTTGTGTACTATTACTACTAAAGAGATGCTTTTATCATGCAGTTTTAATTGGTTCGATTTTTGCAAAATTTTTGAAGAAAATTTACCTATAGACAATATTTGTCAGAATCTCGTGTCATCGATTTCAGTCAATAAATATCTCATCTACCCCTTAGTGGAAAAATTGTTAGGATATCGAATAGTAAGATTGATTTTTAGAGCCCTTTTTAGTATTTAAAAAAAAATCCCATTAAATGTAGCTAAAATGACATTTTTAATGTGCACTTGATAAATTACACCATTGTGGAAAATTGTGGGCCTTTGGAGTTATTTTTTGGGGTACTTTGAATGGAATTTTTCTTCTTTTTAGCAGTGATTTTTGGAATAAATGTACCTAAAATTAATATTATATACTACTCGTGGTATCGTCGCGTATGACCAAGTGCTTATCGTTCTTGTGTTGAAAATTATAGGGCATAATTAGAGTAGAGGATCAACTTGTATTTTTGGTTACGATTGAATAGAGGTTTTTGACAATACAGATTTCGGCAGTACTGTGGCTAAATATTTCACCAATATCATTTTTCACAGGGCACGATGTTGCTGTCTTACAGAAGTAGGATTCAACGGAAGGCAGGTTTTCATTGCTACTTGGAGTTAGTGTTAACAAAATAGGTAAGCATGATTTAGCATATTTCAGAAAACCAAAAATGGAACAGTTATAGTTAAGAATATTTATTGTAGCAACAGCCAACGATAAGATTATATTATAACAGTATTTTCTCTGTATGTAGTCTTCCAGTCAAAACAGTACATAATATAAAGAACGACGAAGTGCCAAAAAATAATGAAAAACTCCTTCCATTAGAAAATCTTCAATTGATATTTCATAACTACAATAAAATTGTGAAGAAATTTTTGCAACTCTACGAGTTAGCTGAATAATAACTACCACTCTCTGCTATCTAACAAAGAAATAAAAAATAATGGACAGAGAAATGATTATCCTGTCTTCGATTTGGGAGGGGGTCTGAATACACCAACTACGACAGCGTGATCCCTTTCATAAGGTTCCAATGTCAACTGCTCTTGAGGTTTTAATTTATCTGCTTGTAGTTTCTTGACTTCACCCGCAAACACTGCTTCTGGCTCCGCAGTGGAATCAATACAATTCGCCTGGAGGAATCAAAAATAAACTAAAGTAAGAACGAGACGACACAGCAATCAACTCTTAATAAATACAAAACAACCACATTGACTATTTGATTACCTTGATTGAAATAACGAAATGACCACCATTCTTTAAAAAGTATTGTGAATTGAGAGACACAATTCGAGCCTGGTCGGGCTGCGCAACATCTGCGAACACTGTATCCACCATTCCAACAAGCATACGGTATTTATGGGGATGACGGGCATCTTCTATTATGGGAATAATATTTGTCCTTTTCTTAGCCACATTTAAAAGATCCCGTCCAGAGCGGTGAGAAAATTCAACGGCGTAGACTAAACCTTCCTGTGAAGAGAATGCAGTTTTGTTGCAGATTTCAAAAATTATTTCTACACAAAGTAGTTGAAATAATTGGAAATACTTACAGGGCCGACTACATCGGAGACATGAGATACCGTCGTTCCTGACGCAGCACCCAGGTATAAAACTTTGGACCCTGGTTGCATGTGGATCTGATCAACACCACCTAAAATTGCAGCAGCTAACTTTGAGCGGAAAGGGTTCCAAACTCTGTATTCAATTTTGTTTCCATCCTCTCCCTAAGATATCCAAAATGTAAGTGTTAAGTAAATTTAGTTATTATATTTTCCTCGAAACAATAAAAAAAATTACAAAATATTGTACACCCACATCGACAGAAATCCTCTTTTCTCCATATACAGACTCACCAGGCACCATGTTTCGGGTAACCAAAGCATCTTCTTTTCCTCGGGCAATAAATACTCCTTGATGACGATGAGGCTCAACTACTACAGTTTTACCACCCCTCATTCCACCTTAGAAAGTGAAATGAAACAACCGAATCCCAGTTAAGATAAAATAAACCTCTGCGTTTTCCTAATATTGGACTGAATTTACCTCCTCCTCTCCCACCACCACGGCCACCGAAACCCCGACCACCGCCGCGACCACCACCCCGGTCTCCTCCCCGTCCCCCTCGGCCGCCTCCTCCTCCACGACCCCCTCCAAATCCTCCTCGGCCACCTCCACCTCCTCGGCCGCCACCGAAACCACGACCACCTCCGCGTCCACCTCCATCACCAAAACCTGTGGATTTTGGAAACAGATTGTAATGTAATTAAAAGTTAAATAAAACGTAAATAAAGTAAATTATGAAGATGTGCTGTACCTGGTCTGCCCATTTTTTGGATTCAATGTCACGAAATAATTAATTAATTTTCCTTAAACGTGGACAATGTTTATGACAAAATAGTTGAGCTCTTCTGCAACTGCAAAGCGTGAAGCCGATCAGCATGTGTAGCGTGTCGAGTTTTTTGCTTTACGCGCTCTATCTCCTTTTAGTAACACAAGCGCTGTTTAGCTCGTCTTAGCTAACAGAATCTTTGTTCGATTTTGTTCCATTCGATGATGCCGTCAACAATGTGTCAATTTTTGTTTTTCTAAATAATTTCTTCGACTACATTTTGTAGTTTATGGATGCAACAAGTGTGGATCAAAATTTAGTGTGTAAAAAATTCTATTGGGTATTTTATATTTCTAATGAAAAATTATCCAAGCATTCAACTTATACTATCCATCTTGTTCTAAATAATAATAATCCTTGATTTCATGAAATGTTTTTTTGGGAAATATGATACCTATGCTCTTTGGTTAGATTCAATATGTTAGTTCAATGAATCGCTCTAGTACAAATTTGAACTTTTTACATTTCATATATTATGACGCATAATTAAAAGTACAAGAAACCAGATTGATTGCAGTCATAATTAATTTTATTCATCACACAGAAAACAGCAACAGGTGCGCGCACAATATAATTATCTCTCTGTGTAAACTTGAAAAGCACAAACTTACATGTGAATTTAACGCAATGTTATTTTCAGTTCATATGTACATCTTACTTCTACCTATTAAGGCTAGACATAAACAGATGCAAAAAAAATGTTACTCAAGACCCAAGTACCTTATTAACTAAATGTTTCCAGTAGTAGTGCACAGTTTGTAAGTTCCTATATCTGTCCTGATATAATAATATAAATTGTGTGTGTTTTGTATAATTCCATTAGATATACATAATAAGCAATAAAATAAGTTCATTTATATATCAGTAGCATACTGTAAATTGCTATTGAGCCGGTAAAGTAAGAAAAACTAAGTTAAATTACTATCTGGCAAATAATAATAATTACCATTAGAAATTGAATTACCTACATATTTTGTTAAATGTACGAATGATGATTACTTTTAGTTTAGTAGACAATAACTAAATAAGAGTTAGGAGAAAGTAAAATAGCAATTCCTGAAACACTTTAATAATAACGATAGACGATAAGAGCTATCCACACATTTCCACTATGTGTGTGTGAGAGACAGTACGCGAACGATACACAGAAAAACTTAAACCACAGGCAGACTTATCACATCATCATCGTTAACTTTATACAGTGTATTCATTCTTGTAATATTTATCTCGCCCTCACAATTATTTTTCATTAGTATCTAAAACACAATACACAACAACGACATACTTAAATATTAAATACACTGATACAGACATTTCTCTTTGCCTCTGTCTAACCATAATGATCTACAGCTATACTGTGTACTCGTACGTTAGACAAAATAGGATCCTTTATTATTACTGTCATCAGACTGATCCTAAATAAGTAATTGTAGTTAATCTGGACAAATTATCACCGTAGCTGGGCTCAGTGTCTTCTAATAAGTACATTACAGTAGTAGTTTTTAAACCTTAATTTGCACCCTCAAAAATTAACGAAGAGTTTATGTACTTGCTAAAAGTAACATCCCTTCCATCCAATACCGATATGGTAATTGTATACGATTTATTACTTACAACAAGCCTACTCGAAAAAAACTTGTTATTCTACGTTAGAGTGCAAAACACTAAATAATTCGGAAGGTGAATTAGTAAATTCAAAAGCTGAATATAAATTAAACTGCTACTGAGAGAACGGAATTAATTAATCTTTCAAAAAAATTTTTTAGAAAAAAATTGCTAGTTATAGGAATATATTAAATAATATAGTTAGTGCGAGAATGAATGTACAATCTATAACAGCAGAGAATAGAAATCGAGACCAAGAAAATACTATTGAAGGTACTTACAACACAAGTGACAAGTGGCAAAGGAGAGAAACAAACGTGGAGGAAGAGGATGAGTTTGCAACGATGAACAACAGAATACAAAATTAAACGATTCGCTATTTCGTCTCACGTGTTACTTAATCGCTATTATGACCTATTTTAACTTCAATTAGAGATAAGTTATTTGCTTGTTTCAATGTTCAGCTCATTTATATTTGTCCCTACTTCTTCCTGTCTCTCTCTGTTTACATACCACTAAAGTTATTTGTTCAAATAGCCGTATTTGTTAATAATCAATTTTTTAAATCTTCACACATCAATTATGGATGCTTTTTTACTTTCTTAAAATACAATGCGTTCTAAATAGACAGACTACTGTGTGTGACCGTGTCACTTCATTTCATTAATCATTCTTAGCACAAACATTACAGAGGACCCACGTTACGTACGTTACATACAGTCATCAACAGAATAGGTACTTTTACATTTTATGTGGTAAGAGTGTATAGAATGACATACAGTGACATGACAGCACTCATTCACAATAAGAATAATAGTGATTTCGAAATACTATTCTATCATTAAACATTCATTGTATATATTTACTCACATGGATTACAGCTTTTAATTGGAATTGGAATGCGGCATCTCGAACAATAAATATTAGTGGTCGTTTATAGTTGTGTTAATAGACCTTGGCTAATCTGCAGTATTAACAATTACCTAATTCATAATTAATATAATGGTTTAAAATTCTCATTGTCAATGAACTGAAAATTAGCAAGATCTTTCTAAATCTTAAATGTACACGCATTATGCGTGTGTATTTGCATTAATAATGCATACATATAACTCGTCTGACATTTTTTAATTTTTTTGTTTTTTGCTTATTACGATTCTTAATACAATTATCGAATATAATTAATCTTATATTATATCTATGTAGTAGAGTCTGCCAAGTTACAAAGATCATACGTATTTATCTCTCAGGTCTGTTTCCTCCCTCACCAAACCATTCATACACACACACGTAATGTTATTTTATAGGAATACCACGTTCAACCACGATGGTGGCACCATCATACAACAATTACACTTAAAATTACCTATTACCACAGTACTTATTTCCTAATTGTTCCTAATTTGTTTTTCACACAAAGTGCGTAATCAGCACATAATCATCATCATTCAAAAAAGATCGATTCCGTCTAAATTACTCTTGCTAAGTAAACGCATTCACTGATTTTACATTTAGATTTCGCGCTTATGATTACTGAATTGCTTCGTAAAATTTCAGGGTGCATGTCTATTGGGGGCATGTGTCTCTTGATTGTACAAATTGTTGGCAGCGGCCAGTGACATGATTCCCTTAACAGTACTACGCAACTAAGAAAGACACATAATCATCAAAGAGCGGTAATTCTGATACTCATTCCATTTTCCCTTACAATATTTATTACCAGTCCTAGAGAAGTGTTTCTATGCAACAATTTTTTAAATGACTTCTTCGTCGCATCGCAAAAATTCGCAACTTTCGATCTCACATTCAGGAATATAAGTAGTGACATTCTTCAAATAATGTAGATTTATCATGCACAAGAATCGTATGTGCCAACAACGATGCATTAGTGGCTACTTAAATTATTATATAGTTCTCGCAGCGTATTCTTTAACAGCTAGTAATTAGCAATGCCTATCATTTTATTTCACTCTGTCTATAAGTGCCGACTTGTATTTCAGTACAACGTATCCCAAACTCACTGCGTGATGGTGATGAATACCATTTCCCACTACTACTCACAATCAATAGTACAATATATAAAGTGAACACAATTATATGTATGAGTTCGTTAAGTGAACAATACGTGTTGTGACTGCATACATACATTATTAAGTTATTAGTCAAACTACACAAGTGAAGTACAATTAACAAAATCTGCTTGTAAACTATCTGCATCTAGTATTGTATATAATAATATGTTACATTCACTCCACACTCGTCTAAATATGATAATTATAACGTTGTGTGTCTGTCATACAAACACGTAATTGTATGTACATATTTGGTGTTTCTTTGAGAATAATAAATTGATTAGGTACAGTTCCACATTAGTCGAGTTTTTTACCGGTTCTTTTCTCTTGTCGTACGTTTAATGCAAATCAACGTATAAACATTGTAGATACACACATTTTTACAAAAACTCACTTCAATATTTAGCGCATTAGAACATCAATGTATCAAAAAAGTATACCTATAACTCCTCTGTCTTAGTTTCTTGGTTTTTTGTCAGCGGTTATTATTATTATACAGTTATTAAACAGAATTTTTCACATAGACGTCCACTTAACTTTCCTTTTCTCTTTGACAAATCATGCCTTTTTCTGGATAGTGAATGTCTTCTTAACATTATAACTTGTACGTTAAAAATGAAATTCTGTACACATTCTCATCACCATAAGCGTCGCCGTCAAGACAAAAACTCTCACACAAATTCCTTCTCTGAACATAGTCTTCGCAGCAGACAAATTCTGTTCATGATTTCAGCATAAAGGTACAATCGTTGATATTAATTAAAAATTAAGTACATATTGAGTGATGTTGAGGTGTATGGTGGGCAGTTGAAACCCGTTTGTCCTTACAAACCTTACTGTACAATTATAATAACAATAAATAATGTCAGTCTCGTATGACTCACAATCAGCATGATTCAGGTATAAGTAATTTTTGTAATTTGATCATTTTAGGAAATGGTATTTTACATGTAATTATGTGTTGTCTACCAGTTTTATTCTTCGCTATGCTATTTTATCTAGTTTTTACTGAAGTTATAAAAAGACCTATTTTACAATGAACACGAATACAACTGTATAGATAGAATAGCAGAACTACTCACTCACTAATTTCCCTTCCCTTTACTTTTACAAATGCTTCTTACAATTACATAACTAGTTATCATACAATAGTCAAAAGGTACACTTCTTAATTTAGGTTTTATAATTTGCATGCATTAGTGCCTTATTGTTTGGGGTGAGTGCGGGGGAGAGGGGCAGAAGAAAAGTTAGCAATTTTTAGTATGAGACTACTACATAATATTATTATGTATATGAACATGCTTACACGCATGTACATTTGTAACATTAGAATTTTGTGAAGAACAGTTCTTGCTATTTGTTACTTTAAATTAATTTCGTGTTTTTGTTTCCTAAATTTAAAGGTCTCGTTGACATGTTACTGTTGACGTAAGATGATGATAGTATCCTCAGAAAAACCATCGAAAACTGACATCTGACATGGCATGACTCAATAGAATAATCTCACCCTCGTCATATTCAGGTGCACTCTTCTTCAATTATTTCCTGGAGAACTTTGATTAAGTTTGAAAGTCCAAAAATGTATCCAGTATCTGACCCAGCATGCTCTTTAGCACAGTGACCGAGGTCGAGACCGCTGTGTGTGGCATGCGCAAAGTCAATCATCCGCACGTCCACCGATTCGCTCGAGAGAGAGGCAGCGCTTGGACGACTGTACAAGTTGCTGCGACTGCTTCGAGTGCTGGGGTTCGACGAATTGTTCAAAATTGAGCCACTAATGTGATTAAAATTAAGAGCCTCCGTGCTCGCGCTCCCTTGGCCAACCTTGCCACCCATGTCTGACTCTGGTTGGTGAGACTGAGGACTTTCGTCGAAAGACGCACTTCCCAGAATTATGTTTTCTGCTGATTTCGAGGAAGGCAGCAGAATCGGAGATATGGAATTCTTTCGCTTCTCCCGAGTGTCCACTTCCATCGGCGTTACCTCGTTCTCGTGATCATCTCCCATGTGCTCCTCATCGCCACTCAACTCCGGATCCAGCCCTTCATAGATGAGCAGCAGCGAACTGGTGTAGAAACGGAAAGTGTCCAAATTCGAAAGAACCGCTTTCAGTTCCTGTAACTTTTCCACCAGCGGAATCAACGCGTCCGTCCGCAAACGGTTGCCATTATGCAAAAATTGACAGATAGCTTCTCGAAACCCGTCCACACTTAATTTACGTCCATAATATTTGTTGCGACACATGAATCTCCCAGTCGACACCTGATAAACCTGTAATCATCACGTAAAGGAAAAAATTACTCGTTATATTCACGCACGTAAATTATACAATAAGCGTAAATCGATTTCAATGCTACACACGTGGCCACAAAAAATCCAGTTTCCATTATCACACAGTTTGCAAACGATTACATTGACATTGAGGTTACGCTCAGAGTAGACATCTGCTTAATATATATGTATATAAGTATTATGTCTTTCTGTCATGGCTGATATTTTCGCACGCTTGGCCCCTATAATAACGCGATGTGTAATTAAATAGTAGTAATAATAGAGTGTGGGGCTGACCTGCATTCCACATATACGAACTCCAAGCTGAACAGAAGTTGAAGAAGCGGCTTTAGCGATTTGACTTTCGATCTTTGCCGGAGTTGCATCATCTCCGTACTGTCGAGTTCCCATTTTCAAGTCTAGCACACAGGGATATTCGAAACGCCAAGTCAAGTTCTCCAAGAGCATGAATTCTGTGTAACGACAACAGCGAACGAATAAATAAAGACAGTCTGACTCGCGCCATTTCAGAATTTGGAGAAAAACGTATGCATAGATAATAAAGTAGTAAGCTTAATAATTAGTTTTGAGAAAACTCACTTTGTTCTGCATGAGGTTCCTTTTCTTTCTGTGTGTGACTGGAGGCTCCTGAGCGTCGTAATTTTGACAGCTGATTCTGATGACACTTGAGAACCCATGGATTGTGAGCCTTGACAGGTCGATTACTGTTGCTGCTGGAAGTTGTCGGAGCAGCAGCTGCTCCTTCTTCATCAACAAACAGTTCGTTTGGTTCGCTTTCTATTTCTATTTCGATGCTACCAGAGTTCTTCAGGCGAATTCTCCTGCAAAATACCAAACGAAAGATGGAACTAATTAGAAAATGTCTCCCCAACAAGATTTTTCTTCCACTCTCTTCGCCAGACCAGACATACATAACTTATTACCTAATCAATTCACATAAGGAATTTCCAGTGAAATTGACATTACTCATACTACTTATAAAGCGCTATATACATAAAATATAAAACATTTATATAATTTGTCTGCGTTTTCCCCTTCAAATTGTTTAGTCGGCTGCTACGATTTTCCTCTGTAGTTGTAATACATAACATAATGCAAAATAAACATCAGTTTAGTTCTTGGCATGTCGATAATTTTCTACAGCTGAGATTACAATCTATAGAAAAGAATACAGGAGAGAAGTGCCCATGCACATGAACGCACACACACACATGAGCTATTTCACTTCATTTTTCAATGTCACGGTCGCATATTGCGCGGAGAAGAATTAGGAAGAAGCTCAGCATGCATGCTTCCTAAACCACGCTCGCCAAGCTCTTTTAGTGTAACGGTCTGTGGCTTAATCTTGTGTGTTGTCAGACTCGTGCTGTATACTTTACCTACCCTCACAGCTGCGACTACTGAAGGGCTTTAGAGAAATATGACTCTATTTATCTGCATTTTGCATGCTGACACTACTGCAAACTGTACTGAAGCAACTTGAAAGCTTTTTAGTTCTACAACTTGAAAGTCCGCCTCATAATATTTGCAAGAAATATGCATGTGTCTGTTAGTCTACATGTTTTCTAATATCGGTTACTACAGCGCATAAAAGAATGATTGATGTGTTCAAGTGTGTACTCTTCATCATCCTTTCTTTAAAAAGGCGATAATCAATACTGGTTGGCTTTGTCTTCAGTCCGCAACTCCGCTGGATACTGAATAGAAGTTTTGTGAATTCAACGCGAATTTATGAATGCAGTGAAAATTAGGCTTTAATGATTTGCGTGTTCTTAATAAACAATACAAAGAGAATGAAGAGCTACCACACTTAAAAAAATGCATCACATCACTTACCGACTTTTCGGGCGTTTTTTGTTAGTAGAGAGTTGGTATCGGAAAGACTTTGGAGGATAAGCTGCAACAGTGATGTAACCATCGGGATCTTCTTCAAAACGTACCTAGCAAAATAACACAACACAGGTAAATAAATTATCAGTGCGCATGTGTAATTGAAGTCCAACGCAAACGCAAGTACTTTGTAATTAAAGGCACATTCTCAACCATATGAAAAGTGTACAAGTTTGCAACCGAATTATACGTCTATCGGTCTGATACAGTACTATTCTCAAAGTCCACATATTCTAATTTATTTTACAAGCTTATCTCCTCCACCGCTTCACAGATAATTGTGTGCATTGAAATTGATATATAGATTGTCATTTTCAATGCAACAATTATCCTGCCATGGTCTCTGCATCCAATGTAGTAAACATTCATACAATTGCAGTGAATGCTTTTGATTTTTTTCACTGTTGCATTTCTATTAAAATATATTCCAATGCAGAAATGCAAAAATTGCAATGCTCAACTTTGACCAACTCCTTTTTGGTATCCGGAAATGACTCATACGCGTAGATGACTCCGAGGAGAAATGAGTCCGACAGTATGGGGACTCACAATCACGGTATTCGATAAAGACTCATAATCCTCAAAAACGATAAAGATTCATACTCCTATAAATACGTCTACACAGGGCTGAATACTCGTGAGCACGCAGAGAAAGGGAGTATTAATAGTTAGTAGTGTGCCCTGTACAGAAAACAGTGTGCGTTAGGTACTTCAGCTTTACAACTGCCTGAGGGTAGAAACAAATTTCTGACTTGGAAATTGCTCCATGATAATATATAAAAAACATTTGTGCCCCGAGAAACACCTGTTCAATCTTCGAATTTTTGTAAATGGGTACTCTATACGCAGCACATCAAGTCAATAATTTATATTGCACTGTAAACTACTGTGCTTTCAATCTGTTGTTTCATATTCGGATTTTCCAATGGGCTTACCTACTGAGAAGGCTAACATTACACTGAATGTCTGGGGAACGTCTACATCCCTTCGCAATTCCAAGTATAGGTTAGGATAGGATCAAGGACAAACCGAATGCACAGATCCCCTAAAGGTCTAACTGACCATAACAATATTTATAATGCGTAAGACGCGTTCCGTCGGAGATCATAGTTTCCTCAGTTTCATATTTCTATCTAATTATTACATAAGGAAGCAAAGATGTGAAGCATACCTGAACAACTCCTCGATACTCTGGTGTGAACTTTTTCATAGGAGTAGGAAGCGTCTCGTAGAATTTAAGCTCCTGTTTGATGAGAGGCTTGCAGACGGTTCGTTCGTCTAGACACAGGATGGAAGAGTGTCCTCCAACTTGATGTATAAATGGCTCCAGCTACATTTTATACAAGGAATAATTTATCATCCATTTCGTAACAGCATTTAATAGGTATGTATACATATGTACACTATACACAATAATAACCATTAAAAAGCATTCTCTGCCTTTAACATTATGGACGTGTGGTGCATCAGAGCGTGGCATATATGTACAGCAAGGGCAGATAAAGGATTTTACTTTCAAAAATAGTCACATGTGCGACAAGGCATTTTCATGTTTTTACTTAAAATAGGAGGCCTAGAACCGTACTTTACTTTATTGCCTGCTGTCGAACTCCCAAGAGACAAGTAAAAAAGAAGCATCGCTTCAAGAAGCATTTTAGGTAGTGACCCCAATACCAATCAAATATTAACTGTCATACAATACTACACGCCATTATGTGTATCCAATATATGCATAAACACGTAAAATGTTATACTAATTGTACAATGTGTATCTAACAAAGTCCCGGTGTCACCTTCGATGGTCAGCTGAGGTACACAATTGCGAAATATTGCAGGAAACCTACGTTAATCATTTGGTACGATTGCTATACAATACACTCAAAGGTTACATAATACTGTAATACATTAGCAAGAACCTACGACAATATCTATGTAGGTATAAAAAAGCTAATACACTCCACTTCATGGTAGCAAATAAAAGCGGAATCCCTCTCGTACTGCACGAGTACACATCCAATATGGTTCACCAAAACCAGCAGAACGTATTTTTGCCCTGGCACCAAACCCCTCTCTCAAGTGTTCGTGTTACTCTCTGACTAGGATTACTTGTATCAGCACTTGAAAAGCAATACTTTTACTGTACCATTAAAATCAATAGAAATGAAGACTAATTTAGGTTCAATCTCCTTTTGCACACTTAAAATTACACATGAAATACTGGAAAAGTGAACAACGGCAAAATACAAGTGCAAAAGTTTGACCTTTGCCTGTTGTTGTAGGTAGAACTTCAAATAAATACTTAATTGATTCGTCGAAGTCAGACTCTGCAAAAGAGAGGAATCTACTATTCCACATAACAAAGATTTTTTTTTATTGGAGCCACACTTTTTATCTAATGACTTCTAGCGAAGTAGTATAAATAGGATTATTTGCATTCACCGACAGAATTTCCGTGAAAGGAAAGCGCGTATTTAAATCAAAAATACAGGAGAGAGTCTCTTCAACTTCAACACAGTGAAAAATACAACGTATAATATTGCAAGGTCTATATTTGAGCAACTTGACGTGTGAGATTTCTTAGGACCGCTTGAACTCTAACTTATGTATGCATTAAAAAACATGAATTATCAAAGTATTACAGAACGAAAGACGAAAGGTAGAAAAGAGTATTTACATACAAAATATGTCGTAATATTTTTTCCTATACTAGAAGCAGTTCAAGTACTCCTTACAATTTCTTTTACAACCAATAATGGCCTAGCCTAGAGATGAACTATAGCTAAATTAAATATAACTATAATTATAGTCTGTATGGTTAATAAGTCTACTACACATTTAGTATGTGGGACACATTAGAAGATAGAATATAATATGCAAGAGAGACTCTCACCTGAACTGGTTCGCATTCTTGAATTTCATTTAGAATATCTTCCATGGGCATTCTTCCTCTTTATCACCAATCAATGTTCCTCGACGACCAAAATCACAAGAATGGCTTTTGTTCACTGGCAACTGTGAGATAAATAGAGGAATGAAATAAATCTCTGTCTTGGTTCACTTTCGATGATGACTTGACTCACTCAATCACAGTCAGTGGTTCAATTTGACAACTTTTTATGTACACAAAATAAGAGACCCCAGCAATTAAGGTACACACGAGTTTGTGTAGCTTGGTTGTATTCAGGTGCTTTAACGAGTGTGCGAGCATGGTCAAGTCGACCGGAATATACTTATGTATTTGTACAATTTCACACGATCTTTGTGCTACATAGGAGGGATTTACACAGTAGTATATACTATTATAAAAGGTTTGGGCCACGGACGCCTCGTCGTAATCACATCTTTTTGTTCTCTCTCTCGCTCTTTAAATATTGCGTATATGTTGTATCTAGGCACACTGGGAGTATGAACGCTGATTTAAAATCCTAGTATTCCTCTATGGCGAGAACCCCGTCCATCTGTACATAACTGACAATGAGTCACGCTCACTCTTATAAAAAGCGAATATTCTTTTGTCACCACTTACACTGTACACGTACAGAAGAGATCGGCACGACCAAAAACTATGTAATAATGTGTACCTCGTCGGAACAACTCTCAAAGCCTAAAAGTTAATACCTAGCATATATTGAGCTATAAAAATTAAACTTAAATGCTTATTTTTAAATCTCTCTGATTGTGAGTCACAGTGTCCATTTATGTTGCAGACTAGACATTACGACTACTAGGGCACCTTGGAGTACACTGAAGCAGCGAGCACAGTATCTTTAGTAATACTATGAGAGGACGTAACAATTGGATCAGTAGGTAGAGATTAAGATAATATTTGTTTCCATTGAAAAAAGCAATAGCGTCAAAACACAAGGATGGTATGTCGGTAATGAAGTCTTCGTGTCTGTGTTACGTGTAATTAGCAGTCCATATGCTACAGCAGCAGCGCTGGTAGCAGTGCTACTCATTTGAAACTAAATACTTGTGTATACAATATATACAGGTAACAGGTACGCACTATCAGGTAAGTAGATAGTAGACAGACACATCACTTTTCCAGGGGGTACAATACATATGTGCCGTGTATATAGTAAGTGTAGTAATAGTTGTATTTAGTATGCACTTAAGTGTGGACGACAGCGAGCGCGTTTTTGTTGATTCAATGCAGTCACATCACGGAAAAGCCTGCCTGGTTTCAAGATCAAGTATTTCTTTCCGATGAACTTTTTTCCCACTTGCATTAAGCCACAACTACCACAGTACATAAAATTGAAAGCTGCCTTCTTTATTTTCTTCCCTGCTAACGAATGAATTTCCAGAGCAATAATTGTGCAATAAGTGAACAATGGTACTGTGGAAAATCATATCCTTATGACGTAAGAAACAGAATACGAAAAAATAGTGGGAGAGAGAAAGCACTCTTTGTATATTATGAGGGCATATTAGAGGAGAGAGTGTGAGGTACTTTCCGCGACGAACACTTGGCTAGAAATGCTGTGCGAAAGGCGGAATGATTCTCTTTTATCAAACGAACAGACACGACAACAAGAGAAGCTTTAAGCTCGTTACGCTCTTTGCTGCTGCTGCTATGTTACCAGCTACACGGCTTTTTACCAACCATTAACCATGAGAGCAAAGCTCTGTACTGTGTGCACGAATGCAAAATGCAACACAAACACCAGAACGCCACTTCAACTCTGCTGCAATTCTGCCACAAGCCACACGATTTCATTTCAGAAATAAATTATGTGTGCATATGTGGGTGCAAATAAAATATTTGGCTACATAGTTAAATAATTTCTCCATCATGGGTTTAGATATATGTAAAAAGTATTTATTTACATAGAAAAAATATCACAGTAAATATAACTTCGGTAAACATTGAATGACTACTAAACGTCGGATTTGGAGAATCAACTTTGCATTCAACAAAGAGACACTTTTGTATGACAGTTTCAAAGAATTAGCACCATTATAAATTAAATTATTTAATCTAAATGGCTTATATAAATAAATTAGACATACACTAAGCAGCAGGTGAAGAAGTTCTGTGTGTTTGTTTCTGGCACGCGTTTTACCTGTCAAGCAATATTTCTGAATGAAAATGACTTATCGAAATTGGTGGCAGAATTCAAACGTGTATACCATCCCCTGCTTGTGGTAGAGTATTTCTCAACACTAACTATACGTACTCCTTTGAGTTGGTAAATATTTTGTGGTTTATTTACCATTTTTTCCTTAGAAAAATTCTGCTTTAAGCCTCAATTGCCTGACTTGATACTGTACACTTTGTGTGCAGAAGGTGGGCAAACATATTGAATATCACTATCACGCTATATTAAAGACGACAGAAGAGATTGTGAATTAATGAAAAGATCGCTATAATAACTACTTGACATTTTGAGATTCATGCCTACTACACAGAAAAACATGTGTATCCTTTTCTGGAAAACAGCATTTCATTTCATTCTAAAACTCCCACGAAGTCAATTTTAAGAAATGTGTTCATTCACTTAATACGACTGTACGACTGTACACAAGTCGACCCTGCGCATTATGAATACCGATGTGAACAAACGAAGCAGTTGTCAGCCCCTGCCGAGCTAAGTTTAAGATCAAGGGTAGAGAAACATCAAAATTTGGCCCTTAATAAAAACAAGCAATAATACACGATACGATCATTATTGGTCTGACTATTACGAGTAAAAAAGAGATATAAGTTCATTTTACTTGGAAAATAAAATGTCCCACTACAATACTTTAAAGTATACTTCAAAATTACAACGTCGTTTTCAACAACGTTCAACACTACGCCATACATTATACAAGTACAAACATTAGAGTGCAAAAGAATGGAGAATCCCTAGCTCATCGAATTGTTCACACTTTGGCGGCAATTATTGCTATGCCACATGGTTGCACAATCGGGTTTAGAATTTTAAAATTATGGCCGCCTCCCGGTGAGGTAATTACGTAGTTTTAAACTCAACGACAAGTCGTACGTAGTGGTAGTGGTCTAATGGAGTTTTACCTCCTCAATTACGCCTTGCATGCATGCATGAACTCCTTGTGTACATAATATATGCAACACGACCTTTAGCAGTGTAGACGCAATCAAATAGCGGTACATACTATCTGTAGAGAGACGTTCTTTGGGTTCCAAATTCGATTGATCAGAAGAAAATGAAAAATTCGACACTGTGTTTCGTTTCCATCACATCGGAATCTGTGTATTTAAGAACCAAAGCAAGATAATTTCCGGCGAATTTACAGCGACAGGATATATGGGTATACAGTTCATATGGCGAACATGGTAAAACAGAATGGCGAAACACATGTAAAGTTTCAGCAGCAGTGTTTACTGGCTGAATTAGAGAAGAACTGCTTCTCTGTTGCTTTATGTGAAGTATTTTAAATTATTTCTATTTCTGTATCATCAGGCCGTTGTACGTTCTTTGACTATCTTACTTTAACAGGCTGGGACATTAGCCAATTCTTTCCCACGTATACTATTCCAACAGTGCATTGGTTGGTCTTCTACCTCAAGTTGAGTCGATTCATACTTAAAGAATGATCCTGCTTCTTCATTTCGTTTAGGTGCACACGTTTCATATTTCATTTTCTGTCCTATGCAGTACAGTTTCTATATCTGATTGACATGTCAGCTATTTAAATGCACATTTCACAAATACCAGTGCACAAAAAAAAAGCTTGCAAAATGTACAATTAAAATTCTATTTTCGCAAAATTGCAATATCCCACAGAGCACGAATAATGTCTTCAGTTACTTAAAAATTAAAGCAAACACAATTACGGTGACATTGTCCATGTCGCAATAAAAAATGAGATAGAAATGCGATTTGGGATTATAACAGCCATAGACATTTAGTACTAACAATAAGTAGGTACTTCAATACAGCAATGTCCAATGTACTTAGGAGAGACACGTCTCATGTCACTCACTGTATAAAGGCCTATCTAGACTGCCTACATAAGGACGTCCTCAGAATAAGGAAGTGAAAGTCCGTCAGGTGTAGACGGACTCCACATCACTCTCTTGCCTGCTTATGTAAAGTGAGCTTACATATGTCGGGGAAGCATTTTACCCCTCTCAAGCAGGCTGCAGCTTACTTACGATACCAGTGTAGACCATAGAGCCGCATTATTAGGTAGAATGAGCGCGAAACTTATTACATTAGGAATTTTAATGTGCACTATTATAGAGATGTTTGTTTACATCACACCGATATCACCAAGTAAGATATGTAGACAACGATTATCACGGCTAATTACGTAAATATATAAACGCGAGCAGTGCAGACAACTCAAGCAAGAAATTGATCAAGTGCTTATTCAGTTGACGGTACTCACATATGTAGGATAATTCCAAGTAGGCAGTCTAGCTAGGCCTTACGTAAGTTTGTGTGACTCAAGTCAATCTCCCAACAAAAGAGACAGGAAAATTTTTTCCTGCGAGAAATATTGCATCTTTAAACAATGCGCCCTTGACTCACAACAACTTTTTTTTGGATTGGATTGTAACACATTTTTATTAATAGATTCAGAACGTTCATTACAAACTACCTAGTTCTGGGTCTCATCTTATATGACATTGAGAGTACATCAGTTTCCAGTAATTTTTATTTAGCGTTTATGTACGTGAAGGCTCTACCCCATTATTACATACAGAGTCGTACCCAAAGAAGATCCATTCACTTCATAAGCCTCAGCACTTCAAAAATATGCTTTTCACCTTGCATTCAACAATTTCCCTGTTCTGGTTGCAACACACATCGAACGTAAGACATGCAAAGTGTCACACAATTGCAATAGTAATCCGATGGTCAACCTGTGTTTTTAGAACGACATCAAACTTCAAATAGTATTTTAAAGCTACCGTCAGGGTTTTGGTTAGATTCACCTAAGATGAGTACACATCACATTTTGGAAGGAAAATATATGAATTTCGTAGTACAGTTTTTAAAAAAAGCGCCACAGGTGAAAAATGTTTTTTTTTGCAAAATCGAATTACGTAAATCTTGTGCTTAGCTAAATTTCGAGTGTTATGGGGGGGATTTGAACACGTAAAACCCCAACCTAGGTCCGGTGAATTAATTCGCTTTCATAATATATCCCACCACAATTCCTAAGTTCAGGCTTTTTTCACATGAATTGCAGCCAAATTTAATCTAATTTTTATGAGCTTCACCCAATGCATTTATTGTCCACATTTTTAGAATTATTAGGGTTCAAGCAGTTAAACTCTTTTATCATCCGTGTGCATAAGGCAATGGTAAATTGATAATGGATGGGTAATGAGTGCTAATGAACTTAAAGAGTGTAACTGCGTAGTATGATGTACCTAATATACAGATATATCCGATGATTTATTCACAGTATTTAACATGTGTACGGTACACAAGATATAAATATTTCGCGTGTCAAATAAAGTACAATAACGAATTTGGTGTTCTGATTGAAAAGCAAACAAAAATAAATAATGCCTCTACCCTATATATTCGTTAACATTTGCTAATCATAGCTCTGCTACTAGGGCTGCACCGTGCATAATGCAAGGTGCATGACATTATTACCGCTGTACAATTGTGTAGTACACGATCTTCCGCGAAAAGCCATATAGTAGAGATGCATAATACTAAACTCTACCTCCAGAAAGGTTTTTAAATATAAAGTCATTATTAGGGTCATTCAGTGCATAGTGGAACTGGGTATTTTAGTTTATTGTATTTGACAGAGCGCACGAAAATATTTGAAATTTGGCGTGGACAATGACGCATAATGTAGGCTATAAAAGGTTTTAGCTCAATGACTCTTCACCACCCCGAGCCTGGCCACTGACACGATAAAATAATATTTTTCCGGACTCCTCTGAAATATCCTTGTTGATTTTACGCCAATTTCTGTTGAAATGATGAACTTTTTTTGGTTTCTTACGAAGTTTAGAATGTGTTATTTTGCATAGACCCCAAAAATCTTCAATAGGGAGACGGTGCGGAACATTTGAGGTATTTGTTCTTTGAGGACGTATTCCACTTTCTCTTCTATAATATGTCGCGATGCCTGGCCAAAGCAGTACATCACTCATTTTGTGATACTTCCGGATGAGACGAAGAGATGAATCAGTCGCTTCTCTATACATTCATTTTTATTATATTTATTTGGGTAAATGGTGCCCTTACAGGGTGTCGAAAAGTGGTATCTCGGTAGGCAATCACGTACGTTTTCTTCATACCTCACGACAACTTTCTCCGACATTTGCCGATTCAGCCTTTTGACCCTGATGATTTGATGAGCTAGTACATACATGGGGACACGTTGTTTCACCCTTGCCTAAGTACTCAGTTTGTTCTGTTTGACATAGCACAATGAAGAATTCGAAAATTTCAGTTACTCAGTGGCAGGATTCACTGTCGACTTCAGACTTTAGCCATTTTTACCGATAATTTTAGAGGGGTGACTACGGTACATGTTCTACCAGGACTCTTCACGAATGCCATTTTCCTGAATCTGCATAGTTATGCATCTGTAGTTTGTTGTTTTTGCAGAGGGGCCAGGTCAACTTTGAATCAAATTTCGCCACGGGCGGATTTGTGGTACTAAAAAACGCGTTTTGCTAACTCTTCGTTTTCACCCCAATTATTTTTTTAATTTGTGCATTTGTGAATTCAAAAAAGTGTACCATCGTGAAAACAAGAAAATTTTGTACTACAACATATTTTCAACATTTTTATTGTGCCGCGTCACTGTTTTAATGTGCGGCTGTTTACAGTGCACTGGATGAGCTCTAAAGTGACGGCAAATGTATTAAAGGGCTATGCAAACTAATCTTACCTAGAAAGCGACCATAATTGTTTGAATGCTCAATAAAATTCCATTTCCATCGTGTACCAATTCCCACAATTGTTAATAAATAGTCATATTCCACTTATGTTATACTTAATGCTGAATTGATGATACAAGTAATTTAATAGTTGCCACAAGTTGTCTTAATAGCAATTTAATTGTATTGGCAGAGAGCTACACGATCAAGGGCGAAATTAGTATCATGCAGATCAACCCATCGTTCGTAATGGTTACAAACAACTTCGTGAAAGCGACATACGGAATACGGACAACCAATCATTTATTGTTCTAGGTAGTTGAACAGTGAATAATAAGAACATTAGTATCATGTTATTATAATATGCATACATTCAAATTAAATTTATAGTTAGGATAAATATTTGCTTACTCGATGACCTTTGGGGGTTAATAAATTTACTTCCAGAAATGAATGTTTATGCAAATTCATGTATGTTATCGATAATGAATGGAAAATGGAATCATCACTTTCATCAAATAAAGTAAAAGAAAAAGTGCGATTATCCACTGAATTACGCAATTTTCGACTGACACAATTGCGTTAAGTTACGCATTATAATTATAACAGCATTTTTCGCTCATTTTCTAAATTTAAAATGCAATTTTGAGGCCAAATACCCATTTACACAAACTTTAACTTACACCACTGAAATCAGCGTAAAAAACGGCGTCGAATGGTATCACTCATATCCGGGCGTTGATGGCAGCTTTGCGCTATTTATACCCAATAAATAAATAAATTGCTGATCGATACGACAATTTATTTCTTTTGATTCCGCAGATGTATTGCAGCTCATTGACTGTCGTCGCTCTTTCAAATGGTAAAATTACGCGGAAAAATATGAATAAAATGTTATGGCAAAATGAAGATTGCATGGCTGCATGTACCGACAATGTTATAACATTTAATATATTCTAGCTTACAAAAATTGTGATACATTAATAAGTCAAGCTAGTGATCAAGATAATTTTTTTTACTACGCTGTAGTGAACTCCTCATAGCAATTGAATGAAAGTGTTTACATACATTCAATAATTATATATGTAGTACTGTGTCTTTTGGCAATTACATGTAAAATGTAACAGTCGTCTTTAAATAAATGATTTTCCCCCTACTGTGTCCAAGAATCACATTTGTGTGACAGTGTTTGTTTTTATTAAATAAAAGCAATCTATCTCTCTCTCGTTTTTACCTAGAATTTATCCCACATTTGCGAGAGGGAACTGGTTAATCTAGGTCATCAAAATTTATCTCTTATGTTACGTTAAAATTACGTTTGTAGATTTGCATGCAAGTTTTCGCGCTGTGTATGATCGATCAATATAAGAACGAAACTGACGATTACCCCTAAACCAACTACTGCACTAAGGACACTACACCGAGTTCTTATTTCTGATATCTTAAAGACCCATTTCAGCTAACCTCCCATTTCCCTCAAAACATCAAGGTGGTTGAATTTCTTTTATGAAACGTCGAATTTAAAATTACAATGTTTTTGTTTGGAATGGGAATTTTGTGTTTGTAAACCACCGATATGTGCTTAATTATTATTTTTTACTTATGTGACTTACCATTCCAGGATGAAGAGAGAATTGACGAATGCACAATATCGGGTAGATCCTGCACCAGCACTACGGAAGTAGCACGTAGTGGCTGGGCTGGCACCCAAAATCACAAAAATGCACTAGAAACGTCGATTTTTTAAAATCTTCTTCGGTGTAATGTTGATATGTGGCCTGTTTACTTCTTGTGACTTGTACTGAACTTTACTGAATTGAAGCCCACTTCAATTGGTTTTTTCTATATGCATTCAAAAAATAAATGTTATTCAGTTATTTTTTTTATTCAATAACTCCTAAATAACCCATGACCAAAATAATATAAAATTGAGTATCGATTCCAAAATATTGTTTATACTGACTGGTTGTTGGTGTCAGGAATTATAATTTCAACTAAATATCGGTCAGCAACGCGATGTATTTAATGTCAAATTTACAAATATTGGATAAATCAACAATCAAGACTAACAATTAAAATGTGATACCTAATTTCTGACTCTTGGGAATTGGCAATGAGGTAAGCATACTTACTTTCACTTTAGCCGTTATTGGCGATTGTTAGTATTTTTGAAGGTCGAAAATTGAATAGTTAATTTGATTGTCAATATGGAATAGACAAACGATGATAAATTGCAACTTGTGTAATTTTTTGATTGGTTGTTCGTTGTTACTTATTAATTTTATTATGATTACTGATGACTTGGCGAATTATAACTGCCTAATGGACTCGCAGTGTTAATTTTCAAAATGTGATTAGATAGTATACTGCAAATTCAAAAGATTAACTGCAGATTACTCGCTTTGAAACACCTTACGCAGTCAGCAATGACTACCACAGCTGAGTGTGTACAAATCAACAATGAGAAGCTTCGCGAAATTACGATCGAATATTTCTGAATAAACTAAGCAATTGATGAATTAAGTCACATCGGTGGTATCTCCGATTTCAAACAATTTGTGTTGAATACTTACAGCGTGAACTTCGTTAGGTTCTAACAACATAAATGCAACAATAAATATATCAATTTCAAATACTGAAACTGGTTCGTTTAAATTGGACCAAATAATTGTTTTATCGTTAGTAGCTAGTAGCTATCTAATATAATAATGCCCTCAATGCCCTGTGTTGTGAAAGGGATTGGACGACGACGGCAGTAGCGCAGCCTAGTATTCAATTGAGCTGAATAAAACTGCTTCCGTACGAATTAATTTTATACGATCCGATTCTAAGAACTCTGTTTCTATGTTAAAAGATTGGAGAAAGGAAAGTCGATAAAAGAAAATTATTTGCTGCGAGTGCGCCGCAACAGCTTCCCATCACACCATCACTTTGCATTCAATTCCTCCTACGTGCGTCGTCGACTTTTTCACAAAATCGATTTCTCCTGTACAATACACAATACATACCTTCCTCTTTCAACTTTCCTTCCTTCTCGCAGGCGACTTGGCTACCACCAGTATAGGTAGCAAGCAGTATAGATGTGTAGTCTACAGTCTACACATACATAAGAAAGCTCCATTCATGTGTATAGACAGTAGAGTGCAAAGTCTGCAACACACAGCTGTTCAAGTACCGTAATAAAGAGAAACACAACTGTCAGCCAGCCCAGAGACTGCTGACTGGCACCTCATAGTGGCGAAACTAGTTGTGCAAAAATTCTGCACAACTACAGACAAGTTCCCAGAGACAACGCCGGAGAAAGTCCTAACTAGTTGAGCTAAATATTCCTTTCACTTTAAGCATAATTGTACGCACATGCACTACAGATGTATGTACATTAATAATAGTATACATACATACATACAACAGTTATACTACTGACTACAAAGATATATATTGATTTTTAATGTTATGTAGGGATTTTGTTATGCCACACGAATAAAGTCCGAGTGGAGAATTCGGAACAATTCGCCAACCAAACTGTAAACAACATAGCATGCCCGAGTGAATATTCAAGAAGGAAAAAAACTAATAATATTATTACCCTGAAATTGTTCATTTTGCCCTTACCCATAACAATCAAGGAAACTCGTCTATGAGCCCACATATTTTAACAGTGTTCATGCATTATTACTTATTACCTAATTGTAAGTGTCTTGCATGGTGTTGCCCCATTGGATTTAATTGTTCTGTTAGTGTGTGCATCGGACGGATACAGATTGAAAATCCGAAGAGACCACAACACATTCATTATTTAGATTGGGTTGCTCGAACATAGAGTGAGAGACGAGCCGAGAGAATCCCTTGACACCACCATCATCCATTGCTCCCATCCGGCGTTTCTCGGCAACTTTTTACAGTCAAAGCAGGACAGCTGCTAACGTTTCCCCCACCGAACCGAACTCTCCGAATCGCTGTTCTCCTTTCTCGCCCACCACCACCGACGATCCGATACCACAAACAACAGTGAGTCAAACCTACAATATACAAACATCGGCTCTCTCACTCGCCGCTCCTCCTCGTCGGATCACATTCACCTGCAACAGCACTATTTAAGATCATATCCACACAAAACCTCTCCTTCCTGTCTCATTCCTTAGTTGCTCTTGAGGAGACTCGGCCGCACAAACAGCAATCCTCTTCTTGTCAAGTCGCAGCAGAGTGATACAGGAATATCAACTGTGTGCAGAACTAGCAATAACAACCGTTCTGTTGTCTGTGCCCTTTATATTTACACAATTTGCTGGTGACAACCATTAATTTCCGGAAAATACATACTTTTTGCTGACTGTGGAGAAAACACAATCAGTATCCATTTAAAAATTAACGTACAACTTTTGAACCAGTCAACTAACTGAAAATTTGTGAAGTGCACATAACCTTTTGTGTTAATCGTGGAGGAACCGCAGAAGGCCAATATTATTATCGGAAGTGCATCAATCTGATTTCTCCGTGAGGTGAAAGCATTCACCAGGAATTTCCTTCCGGCTTCGAGTTTTCCACTTCTAAGCGACTTGTTCAAAAGTGAGTACCATATTATATTATATTTTCACATTTTTGTGTACGCTAGTATGTGTCATCGCTATTTGTAAGTACAGTCACTTTAAAATTTGAGAACAATTACATCATGTTAAAAAATTATTAAAAATTTTGAGAATCTACTTAGGTATCTATATTGTTACTGTACAATTGCCTACACGTAGGTATATAAAATTTATTGAAACTTTTTAGAAAGTTGTATTTGATCGAGAGTATGTACATATTAAGGTACTTGCAATTATTTCTGATAGTTAGTTCTTTTCACTATAATAATTGCATGGATATGGATTTCCATCTGTTCTTTGCATTACATTATATTGTTTCACAGATGACTTGGTACGTTCTCTGTGCTACTACAGGACAATAATAATAATAATAATAATAGAAAGCACTTGCTGTCATTAATTTAATAATAATAACACAAGTTTCTTATTATTTATCATTATTAAAAACTGTTGCTTGCCGATTAAAATGTGTATGTAAGTATATCATATGTATCCATTTACTTTTACTTATTGTTAGTATTAGTATTACTTTTTGTACGCATTGTATTTAGATGAATGGGTTAAATGTGAAATTGAAAGAGAAGCTGAGCAGAGGGTAAAGCACACGATTTTCTTAGTAGATTGAGACACTTATGAAAAGTATGTAGCTATACTAGTTATATTTACATACTCCCGTGGATTCGATAAGACCCAAAACAACAAGCCCAAATGACTAAAAACCATAAAGCAAATGTGCAAATAAGATGATCAAGATCACCCAAAGCATGTGGACAAAAGACCAAATCATTTTATTGCATAATCTAAATCATATTCTTAATCAGTCACACTTACTTATTATTTCATAATCCACTATATGTACATATTCAGCAGTTATCATATCCGGTTTGGGTTTCTTTGATTTCCTTATCTTTGAGTTTCTCTTTTAGCAAATATGCAATGGTATTACGATATCTACAGTTTTGTACATATCAACCTGCCTTTGGGAGTTAATATGGACATACGGTGGAAGCTTCCACACTTTTTCTTTTCTGTTATACATATTTATACACTTATACAAATACTTTGCACCTTGTTGCAAAGGGTCAATTTTGTGCATACTTTGGGACTTTTGTTTATCACTCTAGGTCTTCCGCCTTAAGTTTAGGGTGTTTTTATTTCGGGCCTTTTTGTCCTGGGATATCCGTGTACCCTTCCGTTTATGCTCCGCGGTTATAAGTGTAGCAACGATTAACCAACAAACTATCCTCAAAGGCAGATACTATTTATAATGAAAATGTTTGGACTCTCTGCAGAAACTTGAATGAACTCTATTCTATTTAGACGATCAGTTGTATGTATGTATTCTAGCAATCCACTCGTAAAATTAAAATAATTAAAAGAATAAGCAAATAAAATGTATTGTATGATTGCACTAATAACAATAATAAGATTACATACATATAAGACGACATAGTTAACGTTTGTATCGTTATGTATTTTATTAAGTGCAAATTGCCAATCACCGTATCTTTATCTTTCATAGATATTTAGTGAGCCCACGTGCAACAAAAAGTTCAATCTCTACATTGTGTCACAAAATCATAATTTTATTACTGTACTCCAGTTTTTGTTTGTACACAAACTAACTTAGCATCAATGTTATCGTTCGTATTTATTAACCCTTAAACTGCTATTTCTGTCTTGCATTTCATTGATAATCCCGTCTTGGGCTTATCAGGCCTATTAAATCACGCAGTGGGTGGCTGAAGACTGACGATACGCCATTACGATTTTCAATGTTCTTTTCATGCAGATCTATCACGTAGTTTGCATTAAAGAATATTATTATGTACGTGCTTCTCTTATTTTATTGCGATAAACATGTTTTTCTATTTCAGTTTTATCACAGCTGAACTGAACTTAACAAGATTATGCCCCACCGACAAAACAGCAGCCCAACAAACGACTAACAAATCTGTAGAAGAAGTGGCAAAAGAATTTAGTATTACTTGTGGTAATACATTCACAAGTTCCTTTTTCTTGGTAGATCGAAGTACAAACAAAAGTTACAAGAACTCGAGAAAAGTTTATACACACACACAGAGTGCTATTGACTTTGTTCTTCATTGGAGGAGACTGAAGGCTGAACTGCCGCAATTAGTAGGCGATAAAGAGAGGGGGGATCTTTGTGGGGGCGCGTTGTTTACTTTACTGTCTCTATCTTCGCGATGATAATATCGTATTATTATTAATACTTCGTTTTGTTCGTGACTAAACTAAACACGCTTACAAAAGTCTGTAGGGTAAAAACTTGCCTCGCACTCTGACTACTAAATTACTCAATTACTCATTCGACTTACTTCGTGCAAGCTACAAAAAGAAGTTATAAACACTCCACTAATGCTAAGTATACATATGCTGAATAATAGGGATCCTATTATAGGATGATTACAGTATAATAATCTGGCGAACAATAAGTAAAATGTTATTTTCCCCTGAAAAATCGACTTCTTAAACTTTCTAGTCAATACGACAAGCAAAACAAAGAAATAGTTTACAACTCTGAACACAAAAAAGTACATATGGAATAAAAGAAGGTCACGACTAAATCTCTCATTATTATTGCTGGTTGCTCGTGTACAGAATTCTAATGGGGAAAACTTAACTCCCTTCTGTGTGGTGCTGAATAAGACGGATCAATTAATTTGTCTCATGTCTTGCTGCTGTACTGCTGTCGTCTCATCCTTTACCAGCATTAGCACATACAGCAAGCAGGCTACTACATAAAAACGTCTCGTTCACACAGACGAAGGACACACATCTGTGTTAACGTGAAGAAGAGTAAATCGAGCGCTTTCGTTATACATTTGACTTTTGTGTTTCTATATGTTCTCCAGTGTTTCTCCAAGACAATCTTCGTATTGACTGCAGTTTAGTTTATTTCCGTAGAGTTAAAAAACTTTTTCCCCACTATTGGAAGACATTAGAGTGCAGTGATACGTTCGGATGTCAATCAAGGTTAATCCTGAAGCACTTAGTGAGAATCGAGTTGACTCAACGTCTGCTGCGGCCACTGAAGAATGGAAAAATTCCCCTCAACATCACCCTGTAATAGCTGTGGCTACTGTGGTAGTTGTTGTAGTGGTGTGACTGTAGTAGAAATCCCAACTGCTGCTGACTATTCTTCTCCCAACAACACCACCGCCACCATTCATTCTCAGCTACAACAACAAGAAGCATTAAGCAGGAACGTTTCTATTTCTTTCTCTGCAGTCGTCCCTGACGAGTTGACCAACAGTGCCACCACATCTGCTGCCAACAATAATATTAGTGTACAACTAGCCGCTCGTCAAAAACTTTTCTCTTGCTCCTATTCACCGGCAACAACGTTAGTAGCATCCCGTATGGGAGTTAATCACCTGTCTTCTGCAATCGATTACTCTATCATCGCAACAACCACAACAAACAGCCACCTCTACACCAATTATCACAATGTTGTACTCCAACATACATATCCTAACTACTTGGAACATTCTCACCTCGTTCCTCTTCCACTTGTCCTCTGCTCATCCTAATTAATTAATTAACTGTTTGTATTATTAATCATTTCCTATATTTTGTTAGTTATATTCTATTTATATTCTGTTTAGAGGTATATACATATTATATCGTGTGTTCATTAATTCACAGTGAGACAGTTGCCAATTATAGTTCATACATATTTATCCACAAACACATAGGAAAAGTTTTTTTGGTTGAATTTAAACATTTATTGAACTTGTGTTGACATTTTTCCCCCGCTATCATCATCGTGTATTTTCTTCATCTTCTTGGAAGTGATTGCTTTCTCTGATGCACTAGAAGAAGAGACACAGACACAGAAGGGTATCCATGTACACAACACTTGTACACTCTCAATAACATTTCACAACTTTTCGTTCGGGATGACTAACTCTGTCTGCTAAAGTTCGTTCAAATTGTGTTATGCAACACTATATTATTATATAGTAAGTACGGTAGCGGGCTGATAGCTCTACAACTGCACAGTACACACTCACAAGTATAGCTTTTTAATAGTTTTGTGTTTCTGGCATTTTCTCAAAATTCTATTCTATCATTCGCATACACAGAAGAGTTTATGCTCGCTCTTTTAGCCTTTGATTCAAAAGAGACTCTTTAGTGTGCTAGGCGACACGACACCGAAAAGGACTCCACTAAAGTCTGATATACTGCTCTTAGTACCTCTTATAACACCACTCTACCACAGTACTATCTCTCGATACTACATATACGTATACAACACAGTATAATATAACGGGGTACAGAGTACACTAACATTTTACATGAATATTACACACATCTGCATCCATTATCTGAATATTGGATAATAATATTCACAATATTCCGCAATCTCTTCGTACTACATTGTTTTGGACGGAGGCTGTGACTTATACTAAATAGCAAGTGTTATCAGTTAAATCCTAACCCATACCACTCACCAACAGCGATTTAGTTTCTCAAAGCAAACCACCATCACCACCACCACCTAATAACTACTGTCTCTACTCTACACGAGTTGCTACTAAAGCGAGAGCCCTATATTAACACTGTGCAATGGTCAAAGAGAAACCGAATTCCACCCGAATCTACGACGAAGAGGGATATCGACAGCGAGCAGCTTGTATTTGTGTAAAAGATGAGCTGGAGTCTGAAGTAAGTGAAATTTTATTATTTATTACTCCTCCTCTTCGTTTGAAAACTACTGACGTATTTTTTTGAAAAATTGTTCATCGTGTGTGTGTACACATTTATATATCTATATCAGTTTATCAGACGGCATACATTCACACAGATGTACAAAAGTATGTAAGCGTTATTACGTATCACCCACAGACAGACAGTATTTTTTGTAGAGGAAAATATCAGACTTGATCCTACTTATCAGCGTATAGTCGTATGTGAGTAGAATGTAGAGGAGGAATGTTTGCTTTGGTAAATAGGATGGACATACACTAGTGAAATTTTAAATATTTATCCCTTATAAGCGAGTTAAGTACTATATACATACATGTGAATCTGTGGTCTCTGTTGTAAAGTCCAAAGTCTTTGTGTACACATAAAAAGGTAAGTAAGTGGTATTCCCTAACACCATGTATTATTACCTCTATATGCTAATAATCTGTGCAATCATGTATGTATACAACCACTTATGCAAATGGGTTAGAGTTTTTATCTACGCTGTCGAGACAAGAGTCAATCTGTAATGAATACTGTATACATCATACAACAACCACTGAAGGTTAGGTCGTATTATTATTGACAGACAAGTAGAGACAACACAACAGCGTAGACACAGACACACTATATGCAAATAGTAGAGAAGATCATCATCACGAATTAAATTAAATGAGGCAACATTATTGCCTTGCCTTGTTTACCTGTGTTGTGTATGTAAAATAAATATAAGAATCCGGTTGTGAATTCCACAGGGCTCCCCCGAGTTGTCTCAACTTTATAAGACGTGTAAACTCTGATCTGATGATCTGCTACAGCAGCACATCACATGACCAGCAACTATAGTAAAAAATAAAATATACCACTGAATATATTCATTCTACATGTAAGAAGTTTTCACTAGTAATATTATTATCAGGTTATTAGTATGAGCTTGGAGTAAGTAAATAAAGGGAGGATGACCTTCGAATTTTGCCGAAACATGCTCACCATAAGCCAACAGACCAAGTATCTAAAGCGTACTTGTCTTCGAATTCAGTTTTCCGTAGGAATTCTTTTTTCTTTATTACCTAGTTTTACAACATGTATTTTCCTAACCCAAGCATCACAACAGAATGTTTCCTGTAATCATGAATAGTTTTGCATATTTAGTGTTATTAACTATTTGAATGCAAATTTATGTGTATATTTGCAAAAACATTGTAGATTATATGATGGCAACGTCGCAGTTAAGATATTAAGATATTGAGAAGAAAGGTTAAAGGTTATATGAGAATGTCAAAACACATGTATTTAGGAGTGTACTAATGCTTTCCGTATCTTGAATGAATAAAATAAATTATAGTCTCAAGAGACTTATTTGTGTTTTTAAATTTACTTTATTATTGCAAATCGTCCAGGTGCTACTTGTGTCATCTTCAAGACACTCGGATCAATGGATTATTCCAGGGGGTGGTGTGGAGCCAGAGGAGACTTCCAGTGTAGCCGCCATTCGAGAAGTTATCGAAGAGGCAGGTGAGGAAACGTATTTTTGGTAGGAGCATTGTTTGCAAATGCAGAGGTGCTAGCTCGCGAAGCAGTACCAATGTTTTCTATGTAATCGTCTTCTGAGGATGAGGACGAGTTACATATACTGGGTGGATATCTTGTTGGCGGACCAAAGTCAAAAAAAGTAAAAGACTTTAATTTTGTAAATTTTTCAGGTGTCCGTGGGAACCTCGACCGATGCATTGGAATATTCGAGGTTACTTTTCCTCATTATTTTACTATCAATGTATGTAGTTTGTGGGAATAAACGATTGTACGAGGGATTTGGTGACCTTAACGGGTGAACTTTGTAGAAATTGGAAATTTCACTATTCTTTGTAGTTATGAGGGAAATTTCTTTGGAATTTTTTTATCAGTTGTGGTTTGTGTTTCTCAGGAAAAGAGTTCGTAAACACGTTCACATAACGAGTGATGCTACACGATATGCACAAATCATGCTGCTTAGTAACTTATATTTTAGTGATAGTCCAACAGCAACAGTTACTCATTATTGTCAGTTAATAATTTGTGATGAGATAATGACTACCATGCTGAACCACTTTTATGCATTCTTATAGCAATAATGTGCTTTTGGAGAAAGGAAGGAAGTGAGCGTGTTTATTGCAGCATGAACGTGTTCACCATGTAATTTACTGTCGGTTTTACTGTTGTTTATCAGATGGGTGGGCTCCGAAGAATAATAATGAGGACAGGTGCAAATGTACAACGGCAAACTTTGTGATTTAAATTGATTAAATTCATTCGCAGTACGAATGAATGTGAGCAAAGTGTACACAGTTTATATGCAAAAGGTGTGCTTGCACAGAGTGCTCCTACAATTTATGTAAGTTTTACAATATGTACACACATCGATTATCAATACTACACCAATTATTGTTTGATGTTCGGTTAACGTTTCTGTGCGTTAATTAGTATACACAAGTGAAAGTTTTCACTGAAACTTTCTGTAAAAATGGAAGACAAAGGGAATGTACATTTTCTATGCTGTTACTTTGATTATAGTACATTTTCCCATTGGAATAATGGAATGCTCATTTAACCAAAATGATTTTCTAGTATTCTCTGGACGGATGCCTGCAGAGAACGTCTTTGTAATGTTTTATTCATATGGTTTATATATGCTCTAAAAGCAGACATGTATAATTAAAAGGCGCCGCGCATTACTCACTGCACAGATTTGACAAGTAATTTTTTAATGCAATCATTGTGTAAAAGGTTACATAATTATTTCTTGTGTGAACAGAGTAGTACTGCGTTCTAAGTCCATAAAATTATGATAACTTTTAACTTCTACTTGTGCTCTCGAAAATGCACTGCTTAGCGCTTTTGCACGGTTTTATATGTGCTAAGTGTTGACATGTACACTTATTTGTTAGTAATTTCTCCTAATTTATTTTATCCTGTATTAAAGTAGTCGAATACACAAGATTAAGATTCATCATTTTAATGTTTCCAACTACCTATGTACCACTTTGTCATTAATGAGTAATTCAATAAGGGAGAATTACAGCTGCCAGTGCAGTGCCAGTAACGAAAAACAATATTTGCATCTGCCTTGTTCATAAAGCGACTCAAATAATTCTAAGACAAGAAAATGGGGACAAATCTAAAATAAAACTAATACAACCATCAGCAACTGCCAGCATACGACAATATTATGAAGTTAGAATAGATAAAAGTAAGCTTGGCATGTACGTTTATTCTAACGATCGTTTTACGGATAGCACGGAATATAAAATTAATATTATAATCCTTCCTGCACCCACTCTTCTTGATGGCCCTCACTTTAGAATGTGCATTCTATTCATGTTTCTCTTTTTGAATAATTTATGCGAAAACCCTTGAACAATAAAAGACATTCCATTGTACTACACAGTCATATCTATTCAGAGCCAACGCACTACCTAATTTGGTATCTCTCTAGTTCTATAGAAAGTTTCATCCTTTGCAAATATAGTTACTGGATTGCATCCACTCTCTTCTTTAGTGAAGAAATGCAAAGTGTCTTTTGTCTGCAAACATAAATCATTCAACTGATTTGATTGTATGCATAAAATGCTTCTTTGTTTTTTTGCTCTCCAAAAACACTCATCACATGCATGAATGCATGTTTGTGCATTTATTTCTCCTGTGCTCAAAATGACCTGTTGGAGCTGCATTTGCAGAAGCTCTCTTGCACTTGGGCAGATAACCATACTGTCAAATTATCATTGAATAATAATGATTTGCAATTTTTCACCTTTTGATTGCGTCATCGCCGCCTGCATGCCATTTCTTGTCTGCGTAAGACCATTAGAGTAGGGAATTGAGGGAATCGTATATCACGACACCGCATCAGGACTCGTAAGAAATTTTGTGCAAAAAAGTGTACACGTTATATGAAACCATACAGATGTTAAAATAAAAGTTTGCCTTAATATATTTTAGTTTATACATGTAGTACATAAGATAAAGTGTAATATAGTTTAATAATAATAATGTAATACGGTATTTAATGTAAGTATAGTATAATATATATATAATACTTATGTAAGTAATGTATAGCGAGTCTAATACTTCAAGGACTGCTACTGCTGCAACTTTACTTTAAGAACATAAGGCTAAAACAGCATTCGTTATTCAGAGGAGCAATTACGTGATAAAACTTTTTATGGGTGCATTTTGGAGAGCGCAGTGAGTGTTTGGAAAGTTTGGTGGTGGTATTCTACTTTTCCCAGGGAAAAGTTTCCAAGTAAATAAATACTTCTTCCACTTCAAGTAGGGAGAAAGCTGGAAATGTTTTCTAGTGGCGCAGGGATAATTCTAAAGAATTTAATCTTTCCTTTTTATCTGTGAGCATTCCAACTTTTCACCTGATGAGAAGAAATAACAAAAGTGAAAGGAAATACCACAGAAAACTTGTTTTTTCAGTTTAGACGTGTCTTGGAGCTTTACGGCACATTTTGTGGTCATTTTTCTCGCTCACTTAACATAAAAAATAGTGGCGATGGTGGCCACACATAATTCTGCATAATGAGAAGCAATAATAAGGCATGTGTAAATCTATTTATTGTTAATTTGTTTGGAATACAAGTTTCCATAATTTTTGGTGAAAAGTCACTGGATAAAAAGAAAGTTTACTTGTAGAGAGAGTGAGGGGGCAGGAGGATTAAATTGTTGTTGGTTTATCGTCAGAGTGAGTGAGTGGATTGAATTATGTAGACCCCGTCGTCCCTACAATACAATGGGACGAGAAAGGTCACGTCTCGACGACTGCACGTGAACACGACAATCTTTCTCTAAGCTCAATTCCCGATTTATCTCCGTCCACATGCAAACTCTCCCTCAGCAGCAGTCACATTGAGAGAAAGACAGCCAGAGTCATGGATGCAGAACGAATTGGGAAAGGCCAACGTGCCGTTATTGTAACAGAATGTACCTGGCTCCCTTTCAACTTTTATTAAAAAACCTTTGGAAAAAGAATAGATACCTTCTCTCGTCTCCTCCCAACCTCCTATTCTTCCTTATACTAACTACTATATCCCACTCACATTCTTTCTCCTTATAATAATGTATGCATTACAATTCCACGGATTTCGCAATTGCTTTCAGTCTTGCAATGAAATGCTGCTGCCTCTTATTGCTTTATACTTTAGTTGTTTAGTGCTCGCAAATAATTCTATTCTAATCATATTAGTAGATCATTGCATGCCGTCTTCCTTTTCACGTCTCCTATCGTTATGAGAGTTTTTTCTTTATGCCGTATAGCGTGTGTGCTTTGTGTTTTTGTTTGTTGCATAGTAGTGGAACGCTATTATACATACGTACGTTTATTTACGAGGTGAAAACCATGCTCATTCACTGTCACCACATACACAAATACTTGGCAGATTTAAGTAGTATTTCAACGGATGCCATAAAACGTCCTTGTAAATGTTCTAGAACGATGTTATAAAGCTGCTGTGTATCACCTCAGTATGTCATTAATATTTAATAGCCGTAAGACATAGACAGTTATTTTTTACAATGGGACTACGTATTTGTCCGTGTTTGTCCATTTAGCACCCTTTTTGCCATTTAGCCATTATTATTTGGTGTCTGCAGTTGTTTCGCAATTTCCTCATTCCAATCAGTGAATGGGCAGACCGTTTCGTTATTGATTTTCCTGTTGCTGACAAGTCGACCGACCCCACCGATCAGTTTTTCTTTGTTCATTCAATTCACCACCGCCGTGTAAGCTCTCTCGTGTCTGGTGTGCACTGCAGAAATGATTACACTTTCTCACTGGCTTGGCTTGTGTTGGCTTGACTGGAGATGGATGAGCCACACAGGATAAAGCAATAGTGTTCAGTTTTGTTTGTATAAAAGGCTGATTACCCGTTTTCATTTCCGTTATGCACTTCCAGTGTTCAGTTAAACCCACAATTTCGCACTTTTATCCTCCTTTTGGGCAAAATGGTGGTATTTCAGATTTCCCGCAAAAGATTGTTCAATCTTTTCACGCTTCAAAGCGTGATAAACGAGAACTTTATACAATTTTGCCCACTTTTGACTGCAGACAACCATTTTTTGCCTTTGTCGAGTTTAGTAGGTGGCACTTCCATAGTTTCATTATCGAGAAAGCTGTATGGAAGTGATTAGGCCTGCAGAGTAAATTTCGCATACAAACACATGTGTTCTACTTTTGTAGTCCTAGAGTGGATTTGTTGTTAATGGCCCACCAGCAAGATCAAGATATAGAATTCTGGCACTACAGGAGATTGTCTAGAAAAATGAGTGGCTGTCTTGTCCTGTAGTCAAAAAAATTGCAACAATTTTCTCGTGTACTAAACTAAAATAGTTCAAGACACACACACACTGCAGAAATTGTACGCTTCTATTATTAAGAAACTCGATTCATTACCTATTCTGCCTACTCATTCTGGCATTATGAGTGTTCTTTTGACATGAAAGGATACATGCAGTTGTTTTGTCGTTGTGTAAAGTCTGCAGACACAATTTCTCGGACAATAAAGTGAAAGTTTGGAAAAACAGACTTTCTCCCACTAATACATTGTACACATGTATCAGACAAGACACGATTGCACTCTGTTTTCTTGAATTGTTCATTTTACATTCTTTTTTCCTATATCGAAATGCAGCAACGAGAACTCATGTACCATGGATAATAAAGTAAAATAATGCTTATTTCATGTGAATATAAATCAAAAAATTGAACAAGCTCAGGTTAGATGCTATTATTTTGTTCGTTTATTTTCCTGAAGGCACCCGTATAACTGTAATTTATTATTTCTACCGTTGTAATCGATTATTCACATGGGTTTGTTTTCTCTTCGTCCTAACTCAAGTAGCTACCAGTTGAAATTAATGTCGTTGATAAATATTCGTTGTTTGTAGCTATACGCAGTAATGTAGGTTGAATTCCGCATATTTTTCTCTTTCTATGCACTGTCCGTAAATTTTACTTTATAGCTCATAAATGTTATGTCGGTGGATTATGTCGTGTTATTATACGCGTATTTTAGACTGGTGATGATGGAGGTTGTGCAGAATTAGTTAGAAAGACTTTCTCTATTACTGTACTACAACTACTACTAGTAGACATGTACTATACAGTAGAAAGGGATGATGACCTAATTTCCAGGATTTAAATTAATTCCTATATAACGCTACCAGACATTAATTATGAATTTAGTTTTTGGATATTATATGACTGGAAGGATTTTTATTGTCACACGTGAGCGTAATAGATTTAGGATGCAATCCACATATTTAAATATATATTGCATTTCTGTAAATAATGATGATCGGATGATGCTGCTACATGAAATTAAAAAGAGGGATGTTTTCACGCGCAGCAGCTTTCTGATGAAATGATTTCATTGTATTCCATATGTGCATGTGTAGTGAGTAGTGACTACAAAAAGATTTATTAGCAGATGTAATAGTTCCTGTGTCGCGTTGTACGCATACAACTAAAGCACTATATTCTCGGAAATTTAGGTGGATTGACCTATTTATAGTGTTTGTACATCCTACACTTCAACGGTACATGTTACTCTCTTGTGTCGTCTGCCATAAAATGTGAAATTTCCAATTCTAATTAGCGGAATATTAATTTAAACATGACACTGTGGTGTCAAGTCAGTTATTCCTTTTGTTGTTGTGGGGAAGTCGGATGGATTACCATATTTACCAAACACTACATTCAAATAGAACGAGGAGCGTATACCGTAATTGTGTGTTTCGGAGTTTTAAATGAGTTTCTCTTACGAAACCTTTGAGCAAATTTGACAAACAATGATTTTGTTGTACCTACACCTTTTACGTGAGAACGGACATAAACTTTTTTGCACACTGCCTACACTGCCATTGTTTTTCCTGGGTGTGCAATAGTTTATGCTTACGCAACCGTGACACACTATTGCATTTGTTGTAGAGTAGTATAGTTTATTTCTCTCCATTTTTTAGGGAGTATCTAAGCAAACTAAATTCCGCTGACACCAGTTAAATCTAATCTAGTCAGTATGAACTTACAAGGAGACTTTACGGATCGATGTGCTTTATTTGTAAAACTGATTACACCATCGGAAAGAGTATGAAACGTAGGTCAAGGTAAGGTCATTTTTAGTTGCCATTGGTGGTTGCAACACCCCAAAAGAGGGGCTCGAACGCGCAAACGTAGCACTTATTATACATGTTGTGCCAGCTGTGCTGGTTTTTTCTGCCTATGCATGTATAATAAGT